>JAQQSK010016204.1:0-10515 GCA_028658325.1 Potorous gilbertii | reverse complement strand
TTTTAGGATCAACTGTTGAGTATTGTTCTTGCTACTAGGAAATAAGAAATACCGGTAATGGGGAATAGAAAGTTATCTAGCCCTACAGGACAAAAGAGAAGATGGGGTAAGGGAAGGGAGGGATGATAGAAGAGAGGGCAGATTGGTGATATGGGTAATTAGAATGTCCAGTGTATTGGGGAGGGGGGAGGGGACTAATAGGGTGAAAATTTTGGAACCCAAAATCTTGTGAAAATGAATGTAAAAAGTTAAATAAATTTATTTATAGAATTTGAATTCAAAATTTTCTCCCTTTTTTTCCCCACCTCCTAGACCAGGACAACATGCACCCCATATACCCCTTCCTCTAGTCTGTCCTCCCTTCTCTTACCCACCCTTCTTCCATCTCCCTTCCCTTCTATTTCCCTATAGGGCAAAATAGATTTCTATACTCCATTGCCTGTATAGCTTAATTTCCAGTTGCAGGCTAAAACAATTTTTAATATTCATTCTTAAAACGTTGAGTTCCATATTCTCTCCCTCCCTCCCCACCCACCCTCTTTAAGAAAACAAGCAATTCAATATAGATCATATATGTGTAACAATGCAAAGCACTTCTATAATAGCTATGTTGTAAAAGACTAAACATCTTTCCCTCTGTCCTATCCTGCCCTTCCTTTATTCTATTCTCTCCCTTGACCTGTCTTCCCACAGTAGTGTTTGCCTCTGATTATCCCTTTTCCCAATTTGCTGTCCCTTCTATTATCTTCCCTCTCCTATTCCCTTGCCCCTTGCCTTTCTGCAGGGTAAAATAGATTTCCATATCTAATTGAGTGTGTATTATTCCCTCCTTAAGCCAAATCCCATGAGAGTAAGGCTCAATTATTTCCTTTCCTCTCCTCTCTTCTCCTCCATTGTAAAATCTCTTTCTTCCCTCTTTTATGTAAGATGATTTGCTACATTCTACCTCTCCCTTTCTCTTACTCCTAGTACATTCCATTCAACAGTAAATTTTTTTTAAGTATTCTCCTTTCATATTCGGCTCAACCTGTGCCCTCCCTTTATGTGTGTGTATTATACATAACATATATACATACATCTATGTACATATACATAGCTACACATATATTATATATACATACATATGTACCTATACACACCTACATATATATATTCCCTCCAATTACTCTAATACCGAAAAAGGTCTCATGAGTTACAAAACATCTTTCCATGCAGGAATGTAAACAGTTCAACTTTAATGAGTTCCTTAAGACTTCTCTTTCCTGTTTACCTTTTCATGTTTCTCTTGATTCTTATATTTGAAAGTCAAATTTTCTATTCAGCTCTGATCTTCTCAACAAGAATGTTTGGAAGTCTTCTATTTCATTGAAATTCTATCTTTTCCCCTGAAGTATTATATTCAGTTTTGCTGGGTAGGTGATTCTTGATTTTAATCCTATTTCCTTTGACCTCTGGAATATCATATTCTAAGCCCTGTGATCCCTTTGTGTAGAAACTGCTAAAGTCTGTGTTAACCTGATTGTATTTCCACAATATTTGAGTTGTTTCTTTCTGGTTGCTTGTAATATTTTCTCCAATAGACTTGGGAACTCTGGAATTTGGCTACAATAATCTTAGGAGTTTTCCTTTTGGGATCTCTTTCAGGAGATGACTGGTGAATTCTTTCCATTTCTATTTTACCCTCTGGTTCTAGAGTATCAGGGAATTTCTTGGAAGATGATGTCTAGGCTTTTTTTTTTTATCATGGTTTTCAAGTAGACCAATAATTTTTAAATTATCTCTCCTGGATCTGTTTTCCAGGTCAGTTGTTTCTCCAATGAGATATTTAATATTGTCCTCTATTTTTTCATTCTTTCAGTTTTGTTTCATAATTTCTTGATTTCTCATCAAGTCATTATCTTCCATCTGCTCCATTCTAATTTTTAAAGAACTATTTTCTTGAGTGAGATTTTGAACCTCCTTTTCCCTTTGGCAAATTCTGCTTTTTAAAGTGTTCTTCTCCTCATTGGCTTTTTTGATATCTTTTGCCATTTGGTTTAGTCTATTTTTAAAAATGTTATTTTCTTCAGCATTTTTTTGGGTCTCCTTTAGCAAGCTATTGACTTGCTTTTCATGATTTTCTTTTCTCTTCCCAATTTTTCTCTTATTTCTCTTCCCAATTTTTCCTCCACTTCTCTTACTTAATTTTCAAAATCCTTTTTGAACTCTTCCATGGCCTGAGACCATTGCATATTTTTTGGGGGAGGTTTTAGATGTAGAAGCCTTCAGTTTTATGCCTTCCCCTGATGGTTTGCTTTGTTTTTCCTTATCTGAAAGAATGGAAGAAAATACCTGTTCATCCAAGAAAGTAATCTTCTGTAGTTTTATTTTTTACCCCTTTTTTGGGCATTTTCCCAGCCAGTTACTTGACTTTGGAATCCTTTGTCAAGTGAAGGGTATGCTCTAGGGACCAGTTCCTCTAAGGTGGCACAATCAAGGAAGAAGAGTTTACTCCTCTCCTGGTCTGTGCTCTGGTCTGTGAGCAACCACAAGCATTCTTTTCTGCCTTGGATCTGTGAGTTGGATTCCCTCTCCACAGCCACCACCAGCTTCATGACTCCGCCTCATCCCAGCACCTCACTCAGAAGTGAGACCCAGATTGGCTGCTTGATTCCTCCAGGGTCTTTAGGCCAAGGACTCAAAAAGTGGATGCTGTTGCTGCAGTGGCTGCCACTGCCCTGGGGCCTGGGTTAGAGGGCACTCCCCTCTCACCCAGGTGAAAGCTTTCTCACTGACCTTTGAAGCTTTCTTTGGCATTTGTGGGTTGAGAAATCTGGGAACCACAGCTGCTACCTGTGATTCCATGCCCTGAAGCCTGATCCAGTCCTGTCCATGCTGAAAGCCAAGGCTAGGCTATGCTCCACTCTGAGTCTGGTGTGATAGATCTTTCCTGTTGGCCTTCCAGGCTGTCTTGGGCTGGAAATCTCTTTTACCCTGTTGTTTTGTGGCTTCTTCTGCTCTAGAATTTGTTTAGAGTCATTTTGTACAAGTATTTTATGGGTAGTGAGCTAGAGCAGGTCTGTCTTTCTACTCTGCCATCTTGACTCTGCCCCCAGGAGTGGTTAGTTCTTAAAGGAACATGCACTCTTGGTACCTACTGCACAGGTATTTTATCCAGAGTTCTTTGGGAAATAGCCCAAGGAGGGACTATATGGAGGTGTGATTTTAGGCCTGAAACATCACTAAGTCACAATCAGGGCTGACTAAAGAATACCAGGCCGCCCTCATCAATGTCTTGTTAGACAAGATGAATGTGAAGGAGTATACATATGTCTAAGTCTAGGATACAAGTGATTGGTCAGTGAGTAGTAAATGTCATTATACCCCAGTACACAGACAGCTCAGCCAGTACACAGATGGTTCAGACAAATAGTTCTATAGGTGCAGCTGGCTACTATGTCAGGGAGGGAGATAACAGTTGTTGCTGGGGCAGGCTATGTCCTTGGACTGGGGAGAAACTGCCTGGGATAATGTTTTAAGGCTAGGGAGAAATGCGATTTTTAGAGAGAAATGTGATTTTAGAATTGAGGTCCAAGTACATGCACCTAAGCACCCCATCAGGAGGGGCATTAAAGGCCAAATAGGGTTTATACAAATCTGAAAAAAATATTCCACTTAGCATTCTTGACAAGTGGTCATCCAGTCTTTGCTTGAATATCTTCAATGAGGGAGAACTCACTGCTTCCTCAGGTACACTATTCTACTTTTGGATAGCCCTAATAATTTTCTCTTAAACTGAGTAGAAACTTGCTTCTTTGCAACTTTGAATATTTTCCAATATTTCAATATTTCCACATATTTGTAACATAATGCTTTCTCCCACTTGGAATACCTTCTCTTCTCTGCCAATTCAATTCTTACTGCCTTGATGTAGGTGGTTAATGAGAGTTAAAAATCTTCTCCTGCTCATTATGGGCCTCAGGTGGAGCCCATTAAGGGAAACTTGATTAGGGGAGGTTTGTTTTGTAGGAAGGCCCACACCATTTATTAATTGTTAATGACACACTGGATCATGAGGGTCATGATGTCCTCTGGCTCTTAAAAGTGTGTATATACTTTGAGGTGAGGTTTTGCTTTGGGGGCTTACTCTTTGGAAGAAGATTCATGTGCCAGATGAGACTCTGGGTAGCCAGTAAGGAGCCCCCTTCCACACACATACTTTGAAAACTCAGATATTGGTGCTTCTCTCTGTGGTAACTATGTATGTACATAATGGTTAGATAGTTGGATCTGCCTGTTGATCTGTGATGTATGTATTGCTTATGGTCACACAGTTAGAAGCCCTGTCTGTTTGTTTTTTATTTCCCTGCTTGTATTTTAGAAGACTGCTGACCCTTCAAAGGTTGCTTTCCTTTCAGAAAAGATCTAAGAATCTGTGCTAGCAAGTCATCCTGGATGTGTCAGGGTGCTTGCTGCTACAGTATGAACATAGGGTATCATACCCTTGCCTGCCGGTACTCTGTTCAAAGGAATGTACATTTGGATCACTGAAACCTTGCAAAATATCTTGGAGTTTATAGGCTAGATTTCTTTCTTAAGGTTCATGCCTTGAACCCTGGCTCTCATTGATTAGTCATCAATAGATTCAAGCCCAAGCTCCATTTGGTCATTGTTTGGGCTCTTAGGACTTAGAGTGAATGCAAATAGCAATTGTTCCTATTGTGGACAGAAACTATGAGGGTCTTCCTCTTCCAGAGGAAGGTCTAGGTAAAAAAGGACATTCTCGCCTCATTTCTTACCTAGTCTTAAGCATTGATTGGGCATTGCTGCAGTTAAACTGAGACATCTTAAAGACCTTAGCTTAAAAATACCAAGATCTCCCACTGCATCCTGGACCTTCTCCAGTAGTCCTAATCTGTATCTTGCTACT
Organism: Potorous gilbertii; assembly: GCA_028658325.1. Classification (NCBI taxonomy): domain Eukaryota; kingdom Metazoa; phylum Chordata; class Mammalia; order Diprotodontia; family Potoroidae; genus Potorous; species Potorous gilbertii. Next base: position 5,606 of record JAQQSK010016204.1, on the reverse strand, counting down.
GGACCCAGATGACGCTAGAGGAAAAAGTGAGGCTCATGACTTTGTACAGCCTTTCCTTATTTAAATCGAATTCATTTGCATATTATGGCATCACTTTCCTGATGTCATAGTCCTCTTTGAGAATGAAAGAGAAACAGTACCTTATAGTACTTTTAAATTTAGGTTGTAATTGGAGAGATACTTCAGAATTTGTGTCTGCCAAAGGAATCAGCATAAGACAATGTATGATGAAGACACAGAGGAAAACAACTCCATTGAGAAAGAAAAATGGAAGAGACCGATGTGGATGCATAGTGAGCTCACCAACCAAATTAAATTTTTAAAGGAAATATACAAAAAATGAAAGCAAAGACAAGTGGAAAAAAATAATAATTCCAGGAGTGCCAATGCCCAGAAGGAGCTGAGGCTTGAAAAAGAAGTTAAAGACAATAGAAGGGGTCTTTTTAAAAAAAAATGCTATGTAATATAAAGGAGAACAAAAGAAGGACTAGTATGTCTGCTTTTAGTAGGTGAGATGATGATAATTGACAACAGGAAAAGGTGGAGTTGCCTGATTTTCATTTTGATTTTCTTTTCTCCTCCTGAGAAAATGATCTTTGTATTAGAAATGACAGATCTAAGAATGTTTAAAGGAAACTGATTCCCAAGATAAATAATGAGATCTATAGAAACTATTTCATTGGCCTTGATGAATTCAAGTCATCTGGCTCCCACGTACATCTTTAGGCACTGAAAGAACTGGCAGAAGCAATTACTCAGGCCTTTTCAGTAATGTTTGATGGATTGTGAAACAAACACAGGAGAGGTACCACAAAATTGGAGAAGGGCAAATGTCCTGATTTATTTTTAAAAGGAAGATAATAGAGTCAACATACTAAAAGCCAGTGAGTTTAACTTCAATTTCTGGGAAAATTCAGCAATTGATCATTAAAGGGATGATTTGTAAACACCTAGAAAAGGAAACTACCATTTCAAAGGGCCTGCATGACTTCACAAAGGACAAGTCATGCCTGACTAACTTTATCTCCTCTTTGACAAGGTTACTGAACTGGTAGATCAGGAGAATTCTGTCAGTCTAGTTTATGCAGATTTTATTATTTACTCTCCTCCCAAAATTATTTATTTATTTATTTATAAGATTAAACTTTTTGTTTTTGAGTTCCTAAATCTCTCCCTTCCTCTGGCCCTTTCCCACCCATTGAGAAGGAAAGAAATTGATATCAATTATACATATGTAATTATGCAAACATATTTCCATATTACCCATGTTGACAAAAAGAGACAAGAAAAATAAACTGAAAAAATCATACTTCAATTTACATTCAGAGTTCATTACTTTTTTCTGGAGGTGGATAGCATTTTTCATCATGAGTCCTTTGGAATTGTTTTGCATGTGGCAGCTAGGTGGTATAGTGGATAGAGCACTGGCCCTGCAGTCAAAAGGACCTGAGTTCAAATTTACCCTCCTACACTTACTAGATGCAAGTCCTTTAATCCTGATTGCCTCAAAAAAAGAAGAAAAATTGTATTGGATTATCGTATTGAGCAGAATAGCTAAATCTTTCATAGTGGATCATTGTAACAATATTGCTGTTACAATGTACTGTATTTGCTGGTTCTGCTCATTTCACTATATCAATTCATATAAATCCAGGTTTTTCTGAAATTGACACCCTTCCCCCCATTTCTTAAAGCACAATAAAACTCACAAGTTTTTTATCCATTCCCTGAATAATGAGCATGTCCTCAGTTTTCAATTCTTTGTCACCACCAAAAGAGATGCAACAAATGTTTTCATATATAGGTCCCCGTCATTTTTCTTTGATCTCTTTGGAATACAGAGCTAATAGTGGTATTGCTGGGTCAAAAGGTGTACACAGTTTTATAGCCTTTTGGGCATAGTTCCAAATGATTCTCCTAAATGATTGGACCATTGCACAACTCCACCAACAGTGCATTAGTGTTCCTGTTTTTTCTACATACCCTCTGCTATTTGTCATTTTCCTTTTCTGTTATGTTAGCCAATCTGGTAGGTGTGAGGTGGTATCTTAGAGTTGTTTTCATGTACATCCATCTAATCAATAGTGTTTTAGAGCATTCTTTTATATGACTATAAACAGATTTGATTTCTTCTTCTGAAAAACTGTTTATGTCCTTGGACCTTTTATCATTTGGGGAAATGGCTCTTATTGTTATTAATTTAGCCCAGTTCCCATAATTGAGAAATGAGAACTTTATAGAGAAACTTGCAATAAAAATCTCTCCCTGGTTTCCCACTTTTTTTTCTAATTTTGGCTGCATTGGTTTTATTTGTAGAAACTTTTTAATTTCATGTAATTGATTTCCTGTGATCCTTTCTATTGCTTATTTGGTCATAAATTTTTCTTAATTCATAGATCTGACAGAAAATTTTCCATGCTTCCCTAATTTGCTTACAGTATCACCCTTTATGTTTAAATCATGTGCCTATTTTGACTTTATCATGGTATATAATATAAGATGTTGATCTATATCTAGTTTCTGCCAAACTACTTTCTAGTTGTCCCAGCAATTTTTGTCAAATGATGAGTTTTTTCTTAGAGTTTATCAAACACTCAATTGTTATGGTCATTTACTACTATGTATCATGTAGCTAATCTACTCCACTAATCTATCCACCACTCTATTTCTTAGCCCAAATTGTTTAGTTGATTACCAATTTGTAACATAGTTTGAAATCTGGTACTATTAAACTGCCTTCCTTCATCTTTTTTTTTTTTATTGATCCTCTTGATATTCCTAACCATTTGTTTTTCCAGATGAATTTTCATTATTTTTCTCTTGCTCTAGAAAATAATTCTTTGGTAATTTGATTGGTATGGCACTGAACAAGTAAATTAATTTAGTTAGAATTGTCATTTTTATAATACTGACTCAACCTACCCACGAGCAATTAATATTTCTCCAGTTGTTTAGATTTATCTTTATTTGTGTGAAGTGTCTTGTAATTGTGTTCATATAGTTTCTGGGTTTGTCTTGGAAGGTAAACTTTCAAGTATTTTATATTGCCTGCATTTATTTAAAGGGGAATTTTTCTATCTTTTCTTGCTGTGTTTTGTTGATTATATATAGAAATGCTGATGATTTATGTGGGCTTATTTTATATCTAATAACTTTGCTAAAATTAATTGTTCCAACTAGTTTTTAAGTTGATTTTCTAGGGTTCTCTAAGTATATCATCATATTGCTTGCAAAGAGTGATAGTTTTATTTTTTGTTGCCTATTCTTATGCCTTCAATTACTTTTTCTTGTCTTACGGCTTTAGCTAGCATTTCTAGTACAATACTGCATAATAGTGGTGAAGATGGACAACCTTTCTTCAGTCCAGTCTTACTGGGAAGGGTTTCAGTTTATCTCCATTACAGATAATGCTTGCACTTTGTTTTAGAGAGATACTACTTATCATTTTGAGAAAAGCTCCATTTATTCATATACTTTCTAGTATTTTTTAATAAGAAGGGATGTTATATTTTGTCATAAGGTTTTTTCTGCATCTATTAAGAAAATATGACTTTTGCTGGTTTTGTTATTGACATAATCAACTATGCTTGTAGTTTTCCTAATACTGAACCAGCCTTCTGTTCCCCATATAAATCCCACCTAATATAGCATATGATCTTTGCAATGTATTGCTTTAATCTTCTTGCTAGTATTTAACTTGAGTTCCCTCTCTCCCCCATCAATTGGTCTATAATTCTCTTTGTTTTTGCTCTCCCTGGTTTAGACTTCAAAACTATATTTATGCCATAGAAGGAATTTGGTAGGACTCCTTCTTTACCTATTTTTTCAAATAATTTATATAGTATTGGAATTAATTGTTCTTTATATTTGGTAGAATTAACTTGTTAACCTATTTCATCCTGGAGATTCTTTCTTAGGGAGCTCATTTATGGCTTGTTCAATTATTTTTCCCCTAACATAGGGTTATTTAAGTATCCCATTTCCTCTTCTATTAATCATTTCATTTAGATTGTCAGTTTCATTGGCATGTAATTGACCAAAATAGTTCCTAATAATTACTCTAATTTCATTTTCTTTGGTGGTGCACTCACCCTTTTCATTTCTGACACTGGAAATTTGATTTTCTTCTTTCTTTTTTAAAATCAAATGAACCAATAGTTTGTCAATTTTACTGTTGTTTTTTCTATCATAAAACAGCTCCTAGTTTTATTTATTAATTTGATGGATTTTTTTATTTTCAATTTTATTAATCTCTTCTTTGATTTTCAGAATTTCTATTTTGGTGTTTATTTGGTGTTCTTTTTCTTGTTGCTTTTTTAAAAATTGCATGTCCAATTCATTATCTGCTCTTTTTATTAATTTTTATTAATGTGAGTTTTTAGAGACAAAAATTTTCCCCTAAGTGCTACTTTGGCTGCATCCCACAAATTTTGGTGTATGGTCTCATTTATTATAATTATCTTTAATGAAAGTATTGTTCCTATGATTTATTCTTTGATCCACTCATATTTAGGATTAGATTATCTAGTTTCCAATTAATTTTCAATCTATGCTTCCAAGGCTCTTTATTGAATATAATGTTTATCATATGATTTGAAAAGAATACATTTAATATTTTTGTTTTTTCTGCATTTGTGTGTGAGGTTTTTAATGCCCAATACATGGTCAATTTTTGTGAAGGTGCAATATATAGCTGAGAAAATAGTGTATTCTATTCTATTCCCATTCAATTTTCTCCAGAGATCTATCATATCTAATTTTCCAAAAAGTCTATTCATCTCCTTAATTACTCTCTTATTTATTTTGTGGTTGGATTCATCTAGTTCTGAGATGGGAAAGTTGAGGTCTCTCATTAGTATTGTTTTACTGTTTATTTCCCCTTATAACTCATTTAACTTTTCCTTTAAGAATTTGGATGCTCTGCCATTTGTTGCATATATGTTTAGTATCAAAATTACTTCATTATCTATGCTATGCAGAGTTTCCCAAAGTGAGTAATACCACCTCCTGGGTGGTGATGGAATGATTCAAGGGGGCAATAAGAGCTTCAGGTGCAATTGAAGGACTCTGAATAAAAATAAGGGGGTGGTGGAAGCACAAAGAAATGAGAAGAGAATTTTGAAAAACTGTTCATACATGTTTCATCTATTGTGTAACAGAGTTAAAGTCATAGCGATTACATTATTTTCCAAATAAACGCACAAAATTCAAGTTATGACTTATCAGTGGTCAAGTCCCACAACTAGTCTTAACAAGCAAGTGTTGGCAGGCAAGCATCTTGTGCATTGTCAGGAAGTCCAGTATGCATTGGCAGAAATACATGTGTGTGTTACAACTTATTTATAATACAATAATATATGGTTACATGACGCAATATTATGTCATTAAAATTTCAATGAAGGAAAACCTACAAATTTACAATAAATTATTAAATTTATGATTTCCAGGGGGGCACTCAGTAATTTTTTTCTTAATATAAATTTATTTATTTAACTTTTTACATTGATTTTCACAAAATTTTGGGTTCCAAATTTTCTCTCCATTTGTCCCCTCCCCCCACCTCAATACACTGAGCATTCTAATTTCCCCTATCACCAATCTGCCCT
>JAQQSK010016203.1:0-10516 GCA_028658325.1 Potorous gilbertii | reverse complement strand
GAGATTCATTTATTTATTTTACCATCCATTAAAAAATTTTTTTGATTTCCAAATTTTCTCTTTCCCTCCCTTCCTTCTCCCACCCATTGAGAAGGCAAGAAACATTAATTAAATGTGAGAAATAATACAAAACACATTTCCATACTAGCCATGTTGCCAAAAAAAAGCAAGAAAAATAAAGAAAGTAAAAAAAAAGTATGACTTAAATCTTCACTCCAAGTTCATCAGTTCTCTCTCAAAGTGGATAGCATTTTTCCACTTGGGTCCTTTGAAATTGTCTTGATTCAGAGTAGCTAAGTATTTCACAGTTGATATTCTTACAATGTTGCTGTTGGTGTGTACAATATTCTCCTGGCTCTGCTCACTTCACTTTGCATCAGTTCATATAAGATTTCCCAGGGAGCCTGTTTTCTAAAAGTTGTTAATGTCAAGACCCTAATAATAACAGCTCTCATCTCTCTCTCTCTCTCTAGGCATGTACAAAGTATGGGCCAGGTGGGTCCAGGGGAACATTCACTGTGGACCTTGGGGAAGGGCCAACAGGAGTGCTTTCCCATGGTTTCCACGCAAACTTAGCTTCTCTCTGGGCATGCCTGTGTTTCTACTGCAGTGCTACTTAGAAGAAGCACCTATTCACAAAAGAAGTTGAGGGATACAGCAAAAGTCTTGAAGCTGGAGCTTGAAACAAAGTCCTTCTGATTTGATAGTGGGGTAACAGCGCAAACAGATGAGCTCAGGATCATTCTGATAAGGGATCAGAACCCAGATTATTGTGATGGTGATTGAACTCCATCTTAGAGGAACAGAAAGGAAGGAGAATTGCAAGAGGATTTCAAGATTTGAATCTGCAGTTGGTTAGCAGAATGGAGCCAAAATTACTGCCTATTATACTTTTGTGGGTGGTACACGGCAAAGGCAACTAAACTAGGAGTCCAGAAGACCTGAGTTCAATTCCTTACTTAATAGGTGCGTGATTTTCACGCTCTGTGCCTCAGTTTCCTCATTTGTAAAATGAGGATGATCATACAACAGCCTTGCAGGGCTGTTGTAAGGATCAAATGAATTAACATATTCAGTGCTTTGTCAACCTTAAAGCACTGTCATTATTGTTCTGACTCCAAATCTAGGGTTCTTTCTACTATTGTACTCACAAAGAACAAACCACTGGAACGTGCTGAGAGCCTTACATTTGCCTGATCAGGGCCACGTGTTTCTAATACAACCTCCTTTGGGGGAAGGAGACGAGAAAGGATTCTACAGAGGACTAGAATTTAGAAAACTTGCACCTCACTTTTTAAAAATTATTCAGAGAATCATAGGTCTGGACCTTGAAAGGACCACAACTCCTTAATTTTCAGATGAGGAAATTGGGAGGTTAATTGCCCAAGGTCACACAGGTAGAAAATGGCCAATCTGAGATTCACACCCAGGTCCCAAGACTTCAAGTTCAGCTTTCTTTGGACCACACCACTCATAGAAATGTAATACCCTAATATTTGACTCTATCTTGCTAACAAGCCTCAGACTTAAATCTTTCAATCACTGTTCCAATGAATTCTCTTTCCCTTCTGCTGCTCTAACGTAGTTCACTTGTGATCACAATAGTATGGTCTCTGATCATTGGGTATCAGCTGAGCCTAGAACTGAAGTTGATGGAGACAAGGTTGAAAAATAATGGAGGAAAATCAGAACCTTACCCTCTCTTTAAGTGCCTTCGTCTAAGATTTTCTCCAAGACTGCTGTCTGTCAGGAGAGGTATGCTAAGGTCAAGGGAGGAGTTCAATATTTCTGCCCTCCAGGAAACCATCCCCTCATAGAAAATGTTTTGTTGTAAATCTATTGAATTGGTTTTTATATATATTTTCAATTCAGGCCTGCAGCCTTTCATACATATTTTAATAATGAATTTTAACCTGAATTCCTAAGATATAAAACAAACAAACCTCCAAATAGCGCCCCCTCAAAAAAATGCCAACAAACCCAAGATAACTCTACTTAATTCCATATTTAAGCCTACAAACACATTTGGGAGCAGCCTCTTCACTCTCCAAAGCAGCAGTGTTGTAAATTGAGAATTTGCTCCCCACCAGTTTCCCCCTGGATTCTACCACTTCCTGTTTAGCTCAAAGTGAGATGGAACTGAAAGGGAAGAAGAGGACTCTGCAGTGTCTAGAATGCTAGGACCTGGTGCTGGTCAGACAACATTCCCATGACCGGAGCTACCCTTAACCCAGAAATGACTCCAGTTGTTTCAACATCTCTCATTGATGCCCTCAAAGTTAAGTTCAGCAGCCACACAAAGAAAGACCATAAAACCTCTTCCTAATTTTCTTGAATTTGCCAAGATCCTTGACCGTCGTCTCATCTGAGGCAACCCATGTCACTTAACTTGTTCTTCTGTTTTATACCTCCCACTGCTTGGTTCTTGCTCTAATGGTTTTGGACAGACCCCTTTCCTCCAGAGTCCACTGAGTACTGCAGCTTCTGTTGGTTAAAAAGTCTCTTTTCCCATCTCCTCCCACATCCCGCCCCCCTAAACAACAATAACCAGAAGTAGTCAACAATTAAATTCAACAAATGTGTAGTAACTACCTAGCATCCACTTTGGGCCAGGAACAAAAGGCTAAAGAGATCTCTTCCCCTTTTACGACATCTGATAAAGGCAATTTTCATTTTTCACATAATTGGGAAGAAAACATGTAGCTACAGACTAACTTTTTAAAGTAACTTTTTTGTTATTATGAACTTAATAATCATAGAGAAATATAAACATTTCAATATAAAAAGGTTGTATATAAAAGTGTGAGCCGTTAGGTTTTTTAAAAATTGTATTTAAATTTAAAAGTGTTTCTTTTCCCTTCTGCAGTTATTTTTGTTTTTGTGCATGTATTTTTTAGACATGGCCTGAGTATTGATTTGCTTTGCTTGGTTGTATTCATTTGTTATAAGGTGTATGGAGAAGGAGAGGGAGAGAGAGAGGGAGAGGGAGAGGGAGAGGGAGAAGAAGAGGGAAAGGGAGAAGGAAAAAGGGAGAGGGGAAGAAGGAGAGGGAGAGGGAGGAGAGGGAGAGAGGGAGAATGGGAAAGGGAGAGAGGGAGAAGGAGAAGGAGAAGGAAAGGGAGAGAGGGAGAGAGAGAGGAAAAGGAGAGGGAGAGAGGGAAAGGGAGAAGGAGAGAGGGAGGAGGGAGAGGGAGAAGGAGAGAGAGAGAGAGAGAGAGAGAGAGATGGGGGAATAATATGGCAGGGAGTGAGTAATGACTAGTGAGTGATGGAGAGACCAAAAAAAGAAAAGGAAATCAATAAAATCACTTTTCAAGTACCAGTGGAGATAATGATAACGTAGCATCCTGTTAATATTATCGAGGGAATTAGTTACCATGGATATGTATGTCCTGCAAAATGACCTAGCACAGGCTGATGGGAAGATGAACTAAATTGGAAAAGAATTTTTACACATACAAATAGCTTTAATAACAATGGCAAGTACATCCTACTAATTTACCATTCCAATATTCAATTCCAGACTTGAAAACAAATCCTTACCAATACTGTGTGCATGCCAGTATAAATCCGACTAAGGGATACCATGGTAGAAAATAAGATGGCCAGTATTAGTCCCAATGCAAAAGGGTACTGTGGAAAGAGGGAGAAAAAAAAATGAGAGTTTGCAGGGTATTTGACATTAATATTTCAACATTATATACACAAACACAGTCTAGCATTATCCACACTAACAATCTTGCCATACAAATCCAGAGAGAAGAACTAGAGAACTGAAGAGAGCAAAGGGAGAGGGGTGATGTCTAAGTGTGAAGACATGGCACTGTACTTCCTATAAGAAGGTAAATGGCACAGAGTAGAAAACAGACTCATGTCTCAAGCTTCTAAGTTGAAGTAAATGGAATTTCAATGGCCACTTTCATAATCTTATTGTCTTGACTCCATGCAAGGCATGAGGGAGTTGACAATACTGCCGCAGGGATGTTCTGAGTAGCAGTTATTTTGGTGATATTTGCTGATATTTTTAGTGGCACCCAATTGTGACAGGAATGGAAGCAGAATGCAGTGATTAAAGTGACTGGAGTTGGAGATGAGGAGATTGGGGATTCTGAGTTGGAATGATGCACTAGCTGGGCAAGCTGCCTCAGATCCTCATAACGTAAAGTGAGGACATCAATAGCACCTTCCTCAGACCATCTAAGACTGTCATAAGGACCCCAAACAACTTGGATGGCTAGGGTCCAGTCTCAATTTCCTTCCTTCCTTTTATCCGTCCTTCCTTCCTTCATTCCTTCCTCCCTCCCTCCCTCCTTTTTTGGAGGCAAAACTAACATGTCTAGAGTCATATAGCTAGTAAGTGTCTCAGGCCAGATTTGAACTTGGGTCCTTCTGACTCCAGGACCGGTGCTCTATCCTCTGGGCCACCTAGCTGTCCCCAGATTCAATTCAATTTCAACATTAGTTAGCTACTGAGGTCTAGGGTCATGGAAGGAACGAAAGGAGAGTCTAATCATTAACTGCACCTAAAAAGATGTCATTCCCATGCTCAGAGAGCTAATAATTGCCTGGTCTTCACTGTGTTCACTCAGTGATGACAATGTTTCAGACAGCTTTATGCATCTTTGTAAAATTTAACATTCATTTGGCTTTGGATGTTTAGCCACATTAATGTTACAATTATTCAGTTAATGCTGACACTACATATGTCATGTGCCCATGTTTATTAGAAGAAAAGTCAGAACTAAATGGCTAACTTTATCACAAAAATATATGCATGTAAGAAAAAAAAAAGAATCAGAATGCCTTTGCTACATGTGAACTAAAAGTGACTAAAAAAAAGAAGGTTCAATGTAGTCTTTAGTTAGACCCACCCAATCTGTGTGTCCTGAGGACAGACTCCTTTTCCCTTCTTGAATCTGTGGCAACAAAAACTCACTGTGAGCAGATGGTGGCTGGCTGGGAGCAGCAGCCTGAGGATGCTGGTGCCTCACTCACAAATGGCTCTTGACCTCCAGACACTGGCACCAATAACACTTATATATCTCTATACTTGGGGGTTATTTTCTCTTGCTTTCTAATTTAAAATAAAACCCACCACCTGATTTAAATAGCATACTAAATTGTTAAACAGCACTAAAATGTGTCCCCAGATTCAGGCGGTAAAAAAAAAAATGGAAATTTCCTCTTAAAAGGGAATCTCACTCAGATTTAACTGAGGTCTAAAATTGTCTCTAGATAGTTTATACACTTTACAAGAATGGTTCTCTAAAAGGGGGGAGGTGATTGTTTTATCTTTATGTTAGACAACTGTTAGAGTCTCTCCCTGCCCTCCCCAGTCAAAGAAGTGGTGGGAAAAAGTACTTCCTTCCCTTTAATGGAGGGTGGGGAGTGGGGAGATTATGGGTGTGGCATACTGCAAATATAGACTCAGGTGATGATGGATGGGCTTGCTTTTCGGAGCTGCATTTCCGCACCCCCCACCCCTTTTCTCTTTTTATTTATTCTTTGTTACAAGGAATTGCTTGTGCGTAAGAGAGGAGAGAGGGGTGTATTTGGAAATGAAGAATATATAAAAACAAAGCATCTCAATAAAAAAAATCAAAGCAAAGCAATCTTTTAAAGTTGTTAAAGGAGGCCTTAGCCTAATTAGCATTCAAGCTATTGCATAATCGAAAAAATGAACACATTTTCCATCATATTTATTAATCTCTTAGCAAATATGTTGTAAACTTAATCCCATTTAGTTCCTTCCTAAACAATGCTTTGAAGCCATCCATTAGAACGGAGCATCAAGAGCAGGAGGGCCCTGGGAGCCCTTGATTCAGGGTGATGGCTGCTCAGTGCTTCTGGCTAGAGACAAGAAGACCAAATAAATTTGGTGGTTTCAGTTCAGTCCTTGAGGACTATTTGTTCAGATTACAAAACTTCCTAAGTTTGGTTGCTCTGAAGAAAAGACCATGAGAACTAGAATTTAAAATGCAGGCCTGGCTATGAGACTGAGAAATAATACTCAAAGAAAATTTTATTAGGAGCCTTAGTGGGTGTTCAATCCCCCTTGGTCACTGTTTCATCAATCTCAAATTCAAGCTGTTTTTAAGGGAAAATTCTGAAATGAAAATCTGTTCTCCTAAAGTAAATATAATACCACCCTTCCCTGCAAATCCCTCCCCAAGAAAAGTCTATCTGCTAGAGAAGAAACAGAAGATGAATGGGGGTAGTAGCAATGTGTTTTAATCCCAGTTCAGTCAGTTTCTAAATGTATCATCTTGGGCAAGTCCTTCTCTCTATTTCAGTTTCTTCTTCTGTGAAGCTTAGCAGGTACACTCTCTCTCTCTCTCTCTCTCTCTCTCTCTCTCTCTCTCTCTCTCTCTCTCATAATTGTTTGTTTTTAGTTTTTAACATTCCCTTCCATAAGATTTTGAGTTTTGAATTTTCTTCCCTACCTTCTCCTCCCTCTACCCCCAAGATGGCATGCAATCTAATATGGGCTCTAATTATATATTTATATTAAACATATTTTCACATTAGTCGTGATGTAAAGAAGAACTAGAATTAATAGGAGGAATCATGAGAAAGAAGAAAAAAATAAGGAGAGCAAATATTATGCTTCCATCTGCATTCAGACTCCAAAGTTCTTTCTCTGGATGTGGATAGTATTTTCCATCATTAGACTTTTGGAGTTGTCTTAGACGCAGGTATTCTCTAAGGTCTCTTTCGGTTTTAATCTGATTTCATGCTTCTTGTAATTTTATCCTCTGTACCAGAAGGACCATCAGTAGGGATGCTTCCTACCTTGTATCTGTTCATTGTAGAGATGAGGAATGTGAAAGAGATAGCTGTTGCTGCCATGGCATGAGTAGATGGCATCCCAAATTCATGAGCTAACCTCTTTTCTAGTTTCACGACAGGAGGGGAAGAGGGCCGGGGCCACTTCAGAATATCTTTGGAGACCTGACCTATATACATGATCACCTGCAAAATAAAAGGAATGAGCAACATTTAAGTTGATGGATATAATCTAGACATTCAACTGAAGAAACTGTTTCCTCAGTCACACCTTAGAGATGCCCAGTGTCCAAGAGTACTGGGAGTTCATCTCACACTTTGCACCCACACTGTTGCCACCCATCTGTAAAACATGGTAGGCGGTTGGGATATATTTTAAGAGTCCTTGCTTTCTGTTGCCTCAGAACTACTGAGTAGCTTGTAACAAGAAATCATGGTCCAGCATGGCAAAAAAAAAATGCAAAACTAATTCAAATCAGGCAGAATTTCCTATTCCAAAGAATGACTAGAGGTTTATTATTCTTGAGGAAGGATAGTTAAGCCCTTGGAGTCCATTTGACTATCATCAATGTCTGAAAAAAAAAATAGGTCACATAAGTAATTTTATACTTTCAGTTCTATTGATTTGTTTTGTTTTTGCATTATGCAGTAAATCCTTAACTTTCTTGGGTAATGTTCCTTTAAAAAACGGTACCAAAGTAAAAAAAAACAAAACACATGAATGTTGATACACTGAACTTATGGGAAATAGAAGGTTAGGTTCCCATGACCACCAAAAATTGTAATCTTCCACTACAGACTGCTGAAAATATACACAATTCTTTATAAAAAAAAACCCATTAATTCTGATAATATGACTTTTCCTAACACAGTAACTGTGAAATAACCCCTAAAATGCAGTACACAAAGTAAAATTAGTAACATGCAAAATATTTTTTCTCATTAGTAATTCCTTAGAATTCTGTGACCTTCTATGCTAACATTTCATTTTTTAAAAAAAACCATTGATTTCAGACAATATTATACTGCTATAAATGTCTCTGCCTTGGCTGCCCTCTGAAAAACAAAGGAAAAGGTGCTGTGACTTCAGCCAGTGCTGTTGGAAGACGCTGAGACTGGCAAGGTCTGGATATCACCTCCCATACTCCGAATGCATGGGGAGCTCTTTACAACAGTAGGGTGAACAAGACCAGTAAAACGCCTAATAGGATAGCAGCTACTCCACAAATCTGCAAGCATTGCAAGCTCATTTTTTTTCTCTGCTGCTCCTAGCTGCAAATGTGCTTGGCTGCCAATGTGAAAATGAAGTTACTAATAAAATAACACAAATGCTTGAAGTCATGAAAGGTAAACACACAAATGATGAAGACTGTTTACAGGTTATTCTTTCTTTGTGCAAGATCTTTTATGAGAAAGTAAAACAATTAAGTAAAACAAATAATACAGTGACCTCATCTGAAGGCCCATGCAACATTTCACATCTGCAGCAGGCTACCACCCTTCTTTTTAATTAATAGAAATCTATTTTCTCTTTCTCCCACCCCTACTCCATTTTTAACAAAAAAAGCAAATTTCTTAAAACAAAAATACATGGACAAGCAAAATAAATTCCCTCAATGATTGATGGGGAAATCTTATACTTTTATATAAAAGTTTAATAAATTATATATAAAATTATGTGTGTTCATATACACACATGTATATTCAAATGTATACATACCTATACCTATACATGTGTAGATATGTATATACATATGTGTGTATATAAAATTATGTACCCTAAATCTATCCATTACCTCTCTCTAATGGATAGTGTGTTACACTATCAGACCTCTGGAATTATGAATGGTCATACATAAATCTTGTTTTTAGTGGGAGACAGAACATAGGAAGAATTTGATTAATCCTCCCCTCTTATGCCCCTGCAAATATGGCTTAGATTATGAATGCAAAGAATTTACTCAATTACTACTTTCTAGAACAAGCATTTTAAAAACATTTTGGGGGAAGGTAGGGACAAAGGACATTGAGAAAGAGTCAGCGATGAGACCTCTGTTTACTTTTTATTTCCTTCTCTTAAATGTCACTTTTAATCATGAAAATATTAGCTTTTCCATGTCTATAGATTTTTTAGTTTTGTGTCAGGTCACCTCAGCACTTCCTGATATTTTTAATTTCTCATAATGGCCATCTCAAAATCATTTTGATCAGCTAAACCTGTTCTGTTAGGTCCTTCTGGCTTTGGGTTTTCTCTCTGCACTGATTCATATGGTTCCCCATAAACACAGAGCATTATTTGAGTTTACCAAACAGACGTTGGTGTGTGCAGTACATGTTTATTTGTGTGTAGTGGAAGTTTCCTGTGAAGCTATAAACCACAGCCTCTCACTGTGCTCAGTTGACTGTAGCCCCAAGGACCTAAAACCTCAGTGAAAACCCTATAGAATCCCTTTGCTAATATACTATAATATGGAAACTTTGACCATGTTACCATCTTTTTATGACCAGGAACTATTTCTCCAGTGTACTCCTCTCCCATGATTATGTCACTTTAGAGAAACTGAGAATTTGCAGGTCACCAGAGTATACCCTCCTCTTGACAAAGGACTCAAAAGTCAAGTAAGTGGCTGGGGAAATGCCCAAAAAAGGGGGAAAAAAGACTATTAAAGGCTACTTTCTTGGCAAACAGGTATTTTCTTCCATCCTTTCTGATGAGGAAGAACAATGCTTACCATCAGAGGAACATCCAAATCACCAAAATAAATATGCAATGGTCTCAGGCCATGGAAGAGTTCAAAAAGGTTTTTGAATCAAGTAAGAGAGGTGGAGGAAAAATTGGGGAAAAAATGACAGCAATGCAAGAAAGTTATGAAAAGTGAGTCAACAGCTTGCTAAAGAAGACCCAAAAAAATGCTGAAGAAAATAACACCTTTAAAAATAGGCTAACTCAACCTCCTGAAAGAGATCCAAAAATAGAAATTCCTAGGAATATTCTAGCCAAATTCTAGAGTTCCCAGGTCAAGGAGGAAATATTGCAAGCATCTAGAAAGAAACAATTTAAGTACTGTAGAAATACAATCAGGATAACACAAGATCTAGCAGCTTCTACCTTAAGGGATCAAAGGGCTTGGAATATGATATTCCAGAAGTTAATGGAACTAGGATTAAAACCAAGAATCACCTACCCAGCAAAACTGAGTATAATACATCAGGGGAAAAAATGGTCATTCAATGAAATAGAGGACTTTCAAGCATTCTTGATGAAAAGACCAGAGCTGAATAGAAAATGTGACTTTCAAACACAAGAATCAAAAGAAACATGCAAAGGCAGAGAGGAAAGAGAAATCATAAGGGACTTACTAAAGTTGAACTCTTTACATTCCTACATGGAGAGACAATATTTGTAATTCTTGAAATTTTTCTCAGTATACACACACACACACACACACACACACACACACAGAAAGCACAAGGTGAGTTGAATAGGAAGGGATGATATCTAAAAAAATAAAATTAAATTAAGGGGTGAGAGAGGAATATATTGGGAGAAGAAGGGGAAAAATGAAATGGAGCAAATTATCTCTTCTACAAGAGGGAAGAAAAAGCTTTTTCAATGAAGGGGAAAAGGGGGAAGGTGAGAGGGAAAAAGTGAAGCTTACTCTCATTACATTTGGCTTAAGGAGAGAATAACATATATACTCAATTTGGTATGAAAATCTATCTTACACTA
>JAQQSK010016202.1:0-10517 GCA_028658325.1 Potorous gilbertii | reverse complement strand
CCTCCTCCCTCTCATCCCCCTCCCGCCTCCTCCCTCTCATCCCCCTCCCTCCTCCTCCAGGCACCTCAAGCAGCCAATCACGGGCCAGCTACGCTCCGGCGGACGTCCCTCCCAGCCGCGGCTCCGGCTCCTTCTTCTGCTCCAGTGGTTTGACCAAAACTCCACATCTGTCTAGTGCCGGCTTATGAGACGTGGGGAAATGACTCATTAAAAAAAATGATGGGTCTGCCCAGATACCTAGGATTTGAATGTTTGCTATTAAGAATTGCAGGGATTTTAATTTGGGGGAATCCTGAAATATAAACACTTCGCAAGAAATTCTGAGAGGGCATAGGAGTTAGAGTTAAAAGTTTAAATTTGGTTCCTCTTGTAGCTCATCAGATGTGACTTATTGTGATAATCAAGTTGTCATGCCATTAAATCATGTAGATCTGGAATTGGAAAGAATATCCGAGGCCACTTACTCTCGTCGACCCTTCGTTTAACAAAAGAGGAAGCTAAACCACAAGAAGGTTGATTTTAACCCAAAAACACCAAGTAGCAAAGGCATCTAGATGGTAGCACTGGGCCAGGAGTCAGGAAGACAACCTCTGGGAGTTCAAATCTGCCTTTAGATACTTACTAGTTGTGTGACCATGGGTAAGTCACTCCTTTGTTTGCCTCAGTTTCCTCATCTGCAAAATGAACTGAAGAAGGAAATGACAACTTATTGCAGGATCTGCCCAAATACAATATTTTAGTTGTGCCTCTGAGTATGATCACCTAAATACTAATAAAGTAGCAAGCACCAAAGGTGGGATTTGAACCCAGGTCTTTCTGAGCCCAGAGCAAGGTCTTTCCAGTATATTTCACTGCCATGACCTGGTCTTTAGTTTCTGCTCTTTGAAAACAGTTTTACTTAGGCCTCTGCTTGTATCTGTCAGGCTTCTAAAATATAATTATAACAACAAAGCTTTAAGGTTTTACATATGGTTTCTTATGAGATATTAGTTGAATGTTGCAGGTATTATTGTTGCAGTCTAGGGGTGCTAGGAATCCCAAAATGCAACGGTACAGAAAGGGAATCTGCCTTGAAAAAATGAGACCACTCAAGCCTTTCATTCCAAGACAAGGTTTATTGTGTTGAACTGGAGGGGATTCTTAAGGAATCTGGGTGTTTGATGAGGATAAGATTGATATTTTTATGCAGAAACATGGGTAGATCAGGATTGACTCTAGGTGTGGTAAATAGCCAGAGCTGGGTCAGAGGTAACCTAGAAAGGGGTCTAGATGAGATTAAGGTTGGTCAAGTAAAATAATTAAGTAACCAAGGTGGGCTGAGATGGACCAGATACCATGGGTGGAGGCACCAGTGATCTGGGCTACTGAAATGTATGGGAAAATTCAGACTGGGTTGCTTTCAAACACAAGGTGTTTTCAGATCCCACCTCCTTACATTATTCCTGTTTCACAGAGGAAACCGAAATCGTGTTAAGTGTCTTGCCCAAGGACACATCTAGTAAATCTCTTGTTGTTTAGTCATTTTTTTTCCAGTCATAATCCCATTTGGGGTTTTCTTTGCAAAGATACTGGAGAGGAACTGAGGCAAGAAGAGTTAATTGACTTGCCCAGGGTCACACAGCTAGCGACTGAGACCACATTTGAACTCAGAACTTCTTGACTCCAACTCTGATGTTCTATCTACTAGTTCAAAAAGGTCAGAGTTATGTTCCTAAGCAAGTTCCAGTCACCTAGAACTCTGGACTTGGAGTCAGATGACCTGTGCTCAAATCCTTTCATCCATTATTATCTGGGAATGTTTGAGTAAGTCATCACACCTTTGTGGGGATCAGTTACCTGATTTGTAAAGTCAGAGGGTTGGATTAGATAGTCTGTGAGGTTTCTTTCAGCTCTAAATTTTTTTATTCTGTGATCTTTTTTTTCTGTTCTAACAAACCACCTTGCTCAGTTTCCTTTTACAGAAAGGCTAATTTGGACTTGGGCTGCTAGGTGGCACAGTGGAGAGGGTCCCAGACCTGGAGTCAGGAAGACCTGAGTTCAAATGTGACCTCAGATGCTAGCTGTGTGACCCTGGGCAAGTCACTTAACCCTGTTTGCCTCAGTTCCTCATCTGTATAATGAGCTGGAGAAGGAACTTGCAAACATCACTCCAGTATCTTTGCCAAGGAAACCTCAAATGGGGTCATGAAGAGCTGGACACAACTTAAAATGACTCAGTAACCATTGAGATTTGCTAGGTATGGGAAAGAGCTGTTTGGAACAAACACCATGAGACCAAAACCTTGGTCGCTTTTGCCTGCTGTGAAGCTGCCAGCTCTGTAATTAGTTCAAGCCTAAACATTTTGGCTCAGTTACAAATAAGACAAAAAAAAGTTATAAGGGAAAAAATAACAAATTATTTAGAGGTCAGTTGATTCATTCAAAATTTTAGGTCAAATGATCTTGAGTATCCATTCTTCTGCTATTTCAGTACATTATCAGTAAAGCAGAAGGGAGCTGATACAGTAAAACTGTAACTTCCAGCTGTGCCTTTCATTAATGTCCATCAAGCAGATCAAACTTCATATTTCCATGACACCTCTTAAGGCTTTCTCAGACCAGGTGAGAGAGGAAGAACTAGTTCTAGCATTTGAGGAGGTGCCTCTCCCTACATGAGAAGAAACAAGTTCTGGGGTGTGGCCTCCCAAGATCTCTGATTAAGGAAACCTCTCTCTGCAGGCAAAGCCTAACTTCACTAGCCTAGTCATACCCCACACCCACTCACAAGCTTTCAGGGTGTGGAAGAAAACGAATAAGTATTACAGAGCAGGGTAGTCTATCATTTATCATGATCACCCCAGTCTTCAGCTACAAAAAGAGAACAATACCCTCTGATGTCCAATTTCCTTGAAGAGGCCAATTTCAGAGGAATTCTGTGCCCACAGAATTGTCAGCACTGATGTTTGACTAGGATTGGATTGCAAGATAGGCCATATCTTGACACTGGTCTTCAACCTGTTTTGAATACAGGAAAATCCATACCAAGACATTCAAATCAGTATTGACATTTTTGTTTGTTTATGCAACCAGTGTTAAATATCTATGGGGGAAAAGTGTCAATTACCTATATGAATGAATGGCAGCACAGTGTCCTGGAGAGTCTTCTTTAGAGTTAGGAACACCTGGGTTTAAATCCCATCTCTTGACACATACTAGCTGTGTGACTGGGCTCATCACACACTGCTTTGTGTCCAAAGCAGTACTAAAAGTATTTTGTTACAAAGCAGATGCCTTTAGCTACGACAGGTAGATAGGTGTTGCTATAGGTAGTTAGGTGGCCCAGTAAATAGGGTGTCCAGGCTGGAGCCAGGAAGATTTAACTGCCAATCTGGCCACGGATACTTACTGGCTATATAACTCTGGGCTTGCTCTGTTTGTCTCAGTTTCCTCATCTGTAAAATAGGAATAACAACAGCTACCTCTCAGGGTCACTATGACGACAAACTAGATAATCAGCTTAACACAGTGCCTGGCACATAGTAGGTACTGTATAAATGTTAGCTATTATTTTCACTCACTTTTTGTTTCCGACGTAGCTGACTCTTTGTGACCCCATGTGGGGCTTTCTCAGCAAAAGATACGGGAGTGGTTTGCCAATCCCCTTTTCCAGCTCATTTTACAGATGAGGAACTGAGGCAAACAGAGTGAAGGATCACACAGCTATTAAGTCTCTGAGGCCAGAATTGAATTCAGACAATTGCATCCTCCTGACTAAAGACCCAGCACGCTATCCACCGTGTCACCTAGTTGCTCTTATTCCTCACTAGGTATCCCTTCACCTTTGGAAACACAGATCCCACCCCAAAAAACTCCCCAAAGCTCTGTAATGTGCCCACCACTCACTAAAGCAGCTTTCCTTTCCATTTAAGTAATGATGGACTTGTTTTGTCCCCTATCACCTTTAGGATCCACCATTTCAAAATTACCCAGGGCTTTTTACCAAGTTTAAAAAAAAAATCACATGAAGGATTTGTTTTAAAACATGCACTACTGAAGTATGTCCTGGTGCATTCTAAACTTGAATTTAGCACTTTGAGTTTTGTGTTACTCACAAACCTAGCTAACTTTCTATCTCCCTACTTCGTCATGAAGTACTTTCTCATAATGCTCATGAGAAGAATCCATTCTTGCTTTCTTGAAAAATTATCTTAGCTATCTTAGTTAAACATTTTTATCAGCTTTTATCAGTATCAGTGGCTTCTTTCCATTTTCCTCTTTATGGGAGTCAAACTACTACTGAGTTCAATTAGATTCAATTCAGTTCAAACTTAAATATTTATCATTTGCCTGCAATTCACCAGGAACTGTGTCAGGTACTGGGGACAGACAAACAAAAACTAAAATCTTTGCCTTCAAGAAGTTTATATTCTTCTGATGGGATATCATTATTTAACAGATGAGGAAACTGAGACCCAGAGAGGTTGTTGTCACATTTGAATTCAGGTCCTGTTCTTTCCATGGTGCCTCATTACCTATCATTAAGTTGTTAACTTGCCTTCTCTTTCTCAAGTTTACAGGTCAAAAAAGGGGGAGGGTGAGTTTAAGGGGGAGAACTATTGATTTTATTGTTGTGGGCAACAAATACTCTCTCATCTAAAAAGCCACTTTGGTGTACCGGTCACTAGGTAAGTAGATGGCCAAAGAGTGTTGGTTGAATTGAATTCATTAGAAAATAGAAGCCCTCCATGCTGAGTTCCTGACATTAAAAAAAAAATGGTGAAAACATTGGTACAGTACGAAGAATTCCAGAGCTAGCATCATGGAATCTAGGTGTGAATCTTGTTAACCTTGACCTTATTAACTGTGTGACCTCATACAGGTCATTTTTGCAATGCCTCTGGGCTTCATGTTCCTCAACAAGAAAGAGTGTGGACATGATTGCCTTTAAAGTTCCTTACACTTCCCTTCTCCTTCCGTACAAAAAAAATCCTTCAGCTGATCCTGTCATCCCTTCCAATTCTTGTCTTGTTTCTGCCTTTGCCTTTCATTACCAGATCTCTTTCTTAAAAAGTACTGTTTATACTTCTGCCTCTCCTTTACACCAACTCATCTCTCAACCTCTTACAGTCTGGGATTTAAATCCATTCTCCACCTGGCTCCAAGCTACCTCTCCAAACTATTCTTCTTCCCATGGCATCCTATGTTCCTGCCAAACTGTTATACTTAATTGACCTGCATGACATTTCATCTCTTTCTCTTTATGCCTGATTGTTCTGAAGGAGAATAGGATTAGATTACAGGAGTGGGGAGCCTTCAGCCTCAAGGCTACACGCAACCTTCTAGGTCCTTGGGTGCTGTCTTTTGACTGAGTCCAAGTTTTACAGACCAAATCCTTTTGTTAAGGGGATTTGTTCTATGAAGTCTGGACTCAGTTAAAGGATTGCACTTGAGGACCTAGAGGGCCACATGTGGCCTCAGGGCTGCAGGTTCCTCACCCCTGAATTAGCAGATTAAAGAGTTAGGTCACAGAACTGGAAAGAATCTTATAGGTCATCAAATCTAGCCCTCTGATTTTACAAATGTCTAAAACAGAACTTAATATCTTTTCCTGTAAATCCACTCTTCCTCCTAACTTCCTGATTTTCAAGAGCTTCACCTTTCTTTCCTTTATTCAGGTTTCAAGATTGAAAGTCATTCTCAACTTCTAGCCATTCCTCACATCCAAACAATTACTGAATCTTGTCGATGCTATTTCGTCTTCTCTTGATCCTCTTCTTTCTAGTCACACCACAACATCCGTAATCTAGACCCTCATCACAACTTGCCAGGATTACTAAAATAACCCTCTAAAGGTGATGGAAAATCACTGAAACTTCTTAAGATAAGAAATGTCCTGATCATGCTTTCACTTTAGAAGTACCTTGGCATTTAATAAATGCTAGCTGACTGACTTTTTAATGTTTGTATGTGTATATGCTTCTTAATGTAACCTATTAGTACAATAGTACATGCATAAAATTTTTAAATAAATGTAATATATTTATATATAATTTATGTGTAATAATCATACATAATACAATATAAAATAATATAAATAAATAATACATGTTATACATACATATATAAAATATATTTATATAGACAGTTCTTGACTTTATGCAAATTCACATTATGCAAATTCAACTTTACATAAAGAACTCTGAAAGACATCCACATTCCAAAAAAAATCACCTATGGTAACTTTACTGTATAACACTGGGTTCTTCTCTCTCATCACTCCTCCCACCTACACAAAAAAGCCTTAAAAAATCAAACAAGCAAACCTCAAAGTGAAAGCAGAAGAAGGGCAGAGAGACAGCCACTCTTTCTCTTCCTCATTCCCCCACCCCAACTCGGGGCTTGGCGTGAGATCTCTTGGTGCTGAGAGGAGCCCTATGTCCTGTTCTGCCCACCGGCCTGCATGTGTAGTCCCCAGGTGTCTGTCTTGTCTGTCCCTATCCTTCCCATCTGTGTCCTTGTCTACTGCCTCCTCCCCGTTTCGCCCTCCCAGTCCCAGTCAGGCCTCATGGGATTGGCCCTGAGTGTTTCTTCTCTTGTTCTCACTTCTCTGTTCCTGGCCCCCACATGCCCTGACCCATGTACTGGGCCTCTCCTTTCCTTCCCCACCTCCTGGTCAAATTCACATTATGTAAAAATTGCTTTACATGGAGGCCTGAAGAATGGTCCATTTATGTAAAGTGAATTAGCTGTGTGACAATGGACAAGTCACTTAAATTCTCAGTATTCTATACCAAATTATTTTGACAGTACATCCCTATCAGTTTTTTATACAGACAATGCTCACTTTATGTAAGTGAACTGTTTTGCAGACCTCTATGGAAAGCAATTTTTACATAATGTGAATATGTAATGATATGTAATGGAGAGCCTTGAAACATCACAGAACCCTGTTTACTTAGGTCTCCCAGCACCCAGTGCGGCTTAACAGTTTTATCAGTGACTTATATAAAGGCATAGGTGGCATGCTTGTTAAATCTGCAGATAACACAAATGTGGGAGGGAAAGGACTAAGACTGTGACAGTCCTACCATGCTCCATTCTGGTCTGCTGACACTTGGGTTTTAATGTATTTTCAATGATCTTTATATGTCATGAATTCAATGTTCTTTACTGTCTTGATTGAGATCCCTGACACCCTCAGCTTATTGGGGAGCTGAGAATTAAATATGCAGTAAAACTCCAAGTGTAGGGAGACCAGAATGGAGCAAGATGGGACTGTTACGGTCTTAGTTCCTCTTGGAGCTTCCTTAATCTCTTAATAGAATCTGAGACTCCATAGTGTTTTGGTTACTATGTCACACTGCTGACTCATTCAAGCTTTCTATTTAATTTACTAAAATCCAGATTTTCCATCTTGTTTTTGTGATGCAGATTTATAAACCTTTACATTTACATTAATCCTTTTAAAATTTCATCTTGTTATATATGTTTCAGTGTTCTAACTTATCAAGATTTTTTGGATTCTAAGTCTTTCAAGTAAGTGTGAGCTTTCTCTCCCACATTTGTGTTATCTGCAGATTTAACAAGCATGCCACCTATGCCTTTATCTAAGTCACTGATAAAACTGTTAAGCTGCACTGGGTGCTGGGAGACCTAAGTGAGCAGGATTCTGTGATGTTACAAGTCTTTTCTTCCCATACCTTCCAAGTTGACATTGAACCATTAATGACAGGTCTTTTAATATGATTATTCAATCACTTGGTAAACCACCTAACTCTGTAATGATCTGACCCATGGATCTTATCTAGAAGGATGAAATATTTTGTCCAGTCAATAAACATTTATTAAGAGCCAGGCACTATTCTAAGTAGTGGAGATATAAAGAAAGGGAAAAAAAAAAGAACAGGTTTTCACCCACTCACCCTCACCGCACTATGTTCACAATTTAATTAGGGAAACTAGATGTGAACAACTGTGGATAAACAAGATATATACATGAATCCTTGGAGATAATGTCAAAGAGAAGACACTAGCATGAGTAGGGGAGTGGGTAAAGTCTTCTTATAGAAGATAAATCTTTAGCTGAGATTTGAAGAAAACCAGGAAAATTAAGAGGTAGAGATGAGGAAGGAGAGAGTTGTAGGTATGGAGACAGCTGATGAATATACCTGGATTCTCAAGATGAAGTGTCTTGTTAGAGGGATAGGAAGGAGGCCAGTGTCTTTGGATCACAGGATTAGAGGAAGGTATAAGAAAACTAGGCTGATAGGAAAGGAGAAGTTTATGCAGTTCTCTGCATCATTTTCAGTCTCTTACAAAACACATGTTTCTTCTAAATAGTTTATTTTATGGTTTGTGTTTCAAACAGTGATGCAGCATGATAGAAGGGAAATCAAACAGAGGATTTGACCCTGGAAGCAATAGGAAGCCACCAGAGGTTTTTGAATGGAAGGGGTAAGGGAAAATGATCCTACCTGTGTGTCTGTAATGTTAAGGGAATTTGAAGATCTTCCCTGCTTCTTAATAGGCCCATGTGACCTGCTTTGAGCCCTGACTCAGCCACAAGATGAGTTACATGGAGCAGATGGTGGGAGGAGCTTGCTGGGTAGAACAGGATAGGTACAGCAGGAAGAGAGTGAGGAGCTGAGAAACAGAGAGAGAGAGAAAGAGAGAGAGAGAGAGATGAGGGAAAGCAGAGCAGAGCAGCTAGCATGGGTGAGAGAGGGAGTGATTTTGCCTAAGGGAGCTTGCTTATGGGGAAGCCTAATGGAGGAAAGACTTGGAAATGGTCATGCTCCCTTTATTGGTAATGTGTACAAACTTCATTGTTACCATGGTGGAATTGATTTTCTGGATTTGAATAAATATTTTGGTTTTATCTTTGAGGAAGAGAGTTTATATTTTGCAAATTTAGCTGAGAAATACACATGCATATCCATAGTGGCTGCTGTGGGTATCATATTGGCACCACAGTGTCTCCATCCCCATTTCCCCAAATAAGGATTAGTTTTCCTTAAAGGCAACAAAACTGACCACAGAAAATGATTACCTCTTGCCTTGTTGCATCCTTTGTGTGTGTCCCCCACACATCAGTTTTTTTATATCATTGCTAAACTCTGTAGAGTTAGATCTAAGTAGTACCTGGTTGTATTTCTATTCCTTGAGATCAGAATCTAATATAAACATATATATGAACAACCATGAAAATAGAAATAGTTGCTAGTACCTCCTTCCTTAGCCTCCCCTGTCCAATTATTTTAAATTAATTTTTAAAATATTCTGTATATATTCATATATACATACACACACACACACATACACACATGCTTTTCCTCCCAATGAAATATAATCTGCTTGAGGGCAGGGAATGTTTCTTTTTTTTGTCTTTCTGGCCTCAGTACTCGGAATAATGGCTAGCACATAGTGTGTGCTTAGTAAATGCTTATTGATTAATTGAAGTACATCTAAGATACTGTAGGCATTTATTAATAAAAATAATAACAATATAGAAAAGAAGTAGTTGGCTAAGTTTCTCTTTTGCTCATCTATCTATTGTTAGTGTATTTTAGAAATTAAATGCTGCCTAATTAGAGGTAGATGAACTATCCTGCTGGTAAATCCTGTGGAGTTCTTGTTTTTCATTTAGCAGCTTCTGAATTTTCCCATCATTTTCATCAAACCAGTCTTGGTATTTGCGAGTGTTCTGACCCAGATGAGCAAATGCAATGCTGTACCAAATCTCTAAAAAGTTGCCCTCTCCTTTTCTGCTCCACTGTTGCCAAGACTAAAGAGGAGAGAGTGTTGGTGCATGATTTTCTGTTTGCAGATGACTGTGTACTATGTAGCCTCTGAAGCTGAGATGGAACAAAGTATGGATCAATTCTCTGCTGCCCGTGCTAATTTTCTCCTATTAACACCAAGAAAACACAGGAACTCCATTAGCCACCACCACACCATCCATACATGAAATCATTGGTTATAACAAATGGAGAAGTTTTGAAAGCTGTGGATAAGGTCACTTACCTTGGTAGTGTACTTTCCAGGGATGTACACATTGACAATGAGGTAAATGCATGCATTGCCAGAGCTAGCTCTGTGTTTGGGAGGCTCCAAAGAAAAGTTTGGGAGAGAAGAAGTATTACGACTGACAATCAAACTGAAGGTCTACAGAGCCATTATGCTGACCTCATTGTTATATGCTTGTGAAATATGAACAGTCTACCAGCGCCATGCCAGGATACTGAATTGCTTCCATTTGAACTGTTTTAGGAAGATTCTGAGGATCAGCTGGCAGGATAAGGTGCCAGACACTGAAGTCCTTGCTTGAACTGAACTGCTAAGTATTTAAACTATGCTTCAGAGAGTGCCACTCTGTTGGGCTGGCCATGTTGTTCAAATGCAAAATGTATGCTTGCCAAAAAGACTATTGGGGCACATGGGGCAGGCAATCATATGGTGGTCAGAAAAAGCGATACAAAGTCTCCCTCAAGAACTTTGGATTTGACTGTGCAACATGGGAGACACTGGCACAGGACCAC
>JAQQSK010016201.1:0-10517 GCA_028658325.1 Potorous gilbertii | reverse complement strand
TGCTACTAGGAAATAAGAAATACAGGTAATGGGGAATAGAAAGTTATCTGGCCCTACAGGACAAAAGAGAAGATGGGGTAAGGGAAGGGAGGGATGATAGAAGAGAGGGCAGATTGGTGATATGGGTAATTAGAATGTCCAGTGTATCGGGGAGGGGGGAGGGGACAAATGGGGAGAAAATTTTGGAACCCAAAATCTTATGAAAATGAATGTAAAAAGTTAAATAAATTTATTTTAAAAAAAAAGAGATAAAGAAAAGAATTTGGAACTAATACAATTTACTCAACTGTTTAGCCTTCCAACCACTGCTGGATGAGGACATCAAGGGCAGAAAGGTCCCAGGAATACGTGTAGCAGCAAAAAATTAGAAACAAAATGGTGCCCACCAATTGGGAAAAGGCTGAAAAGGTAGTTTCTAGTTGTTAGACAGGAGAACTCAGTAGAGAGAGGAAGAGTTAATAGCAAAACAATTCTGATAACCCTAATGAACATAAGGACATTCAGGTTTTCAAAAGTAAGCCAGCCTGCTATTATCTTTATCTATGGATTCAAAATTCCAATCTGTCTTAACCTTGTCCTAAATTTTGCCATGGATTCTTTGGGGCGGGCAATAAGGTTTTAATTTTCTTCTCAACCTCACATCATTAAAGGCATTACAAGAAACATCAGCCCCATTTGAATGAATTGTATATACTCTGGCAGGTTCGGTCTCATATCTGGGCATTAGAATTCATACCATCGCCCTCTGACACCCACCCAGCCCGCACCCCCTGCTTCCCAGCTCCATGAAGATTACTTGCTCAAACATGGACAGGAAGAGTTGGGGGTCATCTCCTGGGACGAATATGGGCAAGTCTTTTAAGGTGCCCTGGGGCAGCTTCTGCTCCTACAGCTGCAAAATCCCCTTCTCATGTTTTCCATGCTGGACTTCATGTTCCACTTGCTATTTCATGTCCCCGATACTTGGCTTGGGGGTCACATCTCTGCACTTCATGTTGGCAACAAAGTCTGCCCTCCTGGAATTTCAGCTGTTCTAGGGGCGGCCTGCTCTTCCAGTTACTCTGGGAGGTCTGTGTCTCTATATCTCTCTCCCTCCCACCCTCTTTCTGTGTCTCTCTCTTTCTCCCTGTCTCTCCCTCCCTCTGTCTCTCTCACCATCTGTCTATGTCTCCCTCTCTCTCTGCGTGTCTGTTTCTCCCTCCCTCTCTCTATGTCCATGTCTCTCTCTCCCTCCCTCCTTCCCTCTGTCTCTGTCTCTCTCTCTTTCTTCCTCTGTCTCCCCACTCTCTGTCTCTCTACCTCCCTCACTCCGTGTGTCTCTCTCTCTCTCATTCCCTTTCTTTCTCTTTCTCTGTCTCCCTCTCTGTCTTCCTCCCCCCTCTCTTGGTCTGTTTCTCTCTGCACCCCCCCCCATCTCCAGCTGCTCCCTTTTCAGTTCCAGTGATCTAACAAGTGTTTCTGAAACACCTGCCTTGAGCTCAGTGTCCCCCCCCCTCAGCTTCAATAATGACCCCTTTGATTCAGACTCTGAATCATGAGGAAGTTGACAGTGTAGAAGTAACAGTACCCACAAACCTCCTTTCTTTCTCAGGCAATTCTGAATCACTTCTTAACGTGGCTTTGTCCATAGAAATAAGCTTTCCGATGGCCCTAATCCTTGGATGCACACAACACAGCCCCAGACCTTCGTGTGACCAATTTCTCATCCAAAGAAAGTATGGCACCCCTCGCAGCTGCAACAACAGGTACTCTGGCCTCAGAGAGAAGCCTTGTGGCCGCCCTCACCCTCTCCTAGAAACCACTGACGAAGTAATTAGCAACAGCATATGGCCTAGTGAGAAAAACAGGGGCCTAAGTAGTCAGGACACCTGGCTTCTAACCCTGACTCTGTTGCTTATTAACTGAAAGCTCAGGCCAATTACTTGACTTCTGAGTACCTTGCTTTCCTCACCTAAAAATAGGCGGAGGGATATAAACTTGGTTTCTTAGATTATTTCCAGTCCTAAGATGCTGACTTCAAGTTTGGGCTCCATTATTCAGATCTTTTCTCTTCTACCTGGCTTGCAAGAAGCCAGGAAAAAGATTATAGCTAGTCTCTATCTTTCCTACTCTGAAATCTTGTGATTACCAA
Organism: Potorous gilbertii; assembly: GCA_028658325.1. NCBI lineage: Eukaryota > Metazoa > Chordata > Mammalia > Diprotodontia > Potoroidae > Potorous > Potorous gilbertii. The sequence goes on along the minus strand of JAQQSK010016201.1, from coordinate 8,386 downwards.
TTTTTTCCCCAAACAGACGAGTCCTTTCTTTTCTTCCTCGATCTTGACTTTCTGTCTTTTGAAGCTTAAAGCCTTTTACTTCTAATTACAGCAAGTAACCCCTAGAAACCATCTTACACATTCTCTGCTCAGTCACAAAATCAAGTTAGGTAGAACACTGAAAAGAGAAATTAACAAAGTTTCTATTGAAGACGCAAAGTAGTCTCACCACAATCACCCCAAATTATTTAGTCTAAGTTAGGTATTGTGCCAGATGTAGATAGGAGATGGATGGGACATCTGGGTGGTCTCACTTGCAGATGACAATGTGCCCCAGAATATACCAGGACTTCCTTAGTGGGACACTGAGCCAATCAAAAGAGATCAGTTCAAACAGCTGACGCTTTGTACATATTACTCACAAGTCTTTGCTCTTTCATCTTCATCCTGCTGACCAAAATGTCAACAGGGAAGATGGCCAAGAAAAAGAAAATTATCCCTGCTGTTGTAAAGAATCAGGAGCCCAAGAGAATTGGTCAATCCCTTTGTTCTAGAAAAGGCCCAAGAACTCTGGGTCTGGTTAGGGTATCGTTCCCCAAAGAAACTTCTAACACTTTGTCAAATGGCCTTGATATAGCCAACTGAAGGGATAGCCTTTAAAAGCATCCGAAAGTGCCACCAGCAATTAACCAGTTCACCCAAGCTTTGGATCATTAAACAGCTGCTCAGCTGATTAAACCAGCCCCTAAGTACAATGGGAAACAAAGCAAGAAAAAGAACAAAGGCTACTTGGTTGAGGCTGCAGGACAATGGGACATCCCATTAAGAGACCAGCTGTCCTCAGAACAGGAGGAAACAAGGAAGCTCAGCTGCCTGTCAGTGCACATGCCACTGGGCCCCACTGGGCTTCATCTTCCTCCCTGCCTTGTGCCCCAAAAGAGGGCGGGGGAACTCCTTGTTGTCTCCTTAAAAGTCCAGCTGGCCTGGGCTGCTTAGTTCACTGAAAGTCGTGCATGAGCTTTGGAGTCTCTCTAAGCTGGGAGACATCAAGACCAATGACAGACAGATCTTGTAACTGACATGAGTCTGAAATCAGCTGGGAAAAGACAGCTGGGTTGGTCTTTTATCCACATAAAAATAAAAATCGAGAGTGAGAGAAAAAGAGATAGGGAGTGATAGGGAGGGACAGAGAGCTTCCTTCAAGCCTCAGCTAAAGGCCCACTTTCTCCAAGAAGTCTTCCTCAGCCCACTTTAATCTCTGTGCTTTCCCTCTGAAACTACCCCCCCCAATTTACACTCGTGGGTGTACACACAATGTTCATTAGACACTCTAGGCCTCAGTTTCAGGCACAGTCCATGGAGGGGCCTCTAGTGAAAATGCTTTTCATTTTCCTTTTTTTTAATATTAATTTTATTTATTTTTAGTGTTCTTCAATCACTACCATAAAACTTATATTTTTCCCTCTTACCTACCCCCCACCACCCCCCTCCCTCCCCTAGATGGCATACAATTCTATATAGGATCTACACATACATTCCTATTGAATACATTTTCACTATAGTCATGCTGTGTAGAAGAACTAAAATAAATGGGAGAAATCATATAACAAACCAAAACATTAAATACACTCACAAAAAAATGATCTGCTACATTCTGCGATTGAATTCCATAGTTCTTTGTCTGGATGTGGAAGGTACTTTGCCTTAGAAGATCATTGGGAATTTTTTTTTTAAGTCCTTGCATTGCTATGAAGATCCAAGTCTACCAGAAAAAACTCTTGCACACCGTGGTCGTTGCTGTGTACAAAGTTCTCTTGGTTCTGCTCCTTTCACTCAGCATTAGTTCATGTAAGTCTTTCCAGGTCTCTCTGAAGTCTTCTTGTTCATCATTTTTTATAGCACAATAGTATTCCATTACATTCATATACCATAATTTATTCAGCCATTCCCCAATTGATGGGCATCCCTTTGATTTCCAGTACTTGGCCACTACAAAGAGTGCTGCTATAAATATTTTTGTACACGTGGGACCCTTTTTGCTTTTCATTTTCAATGTCCAAACGCCACTTAATGGCTGGCTCAGAGTGATTATCAATAGTAACAATTTCTCTTTCCCTCCTAGCGTGATTTAGTTATTTTTTTCTTTTGCTCATTAAAAGGGTCATTCACTGACTACTTCTTAAAGAAGCCTATTCATTCAATGGGCATTACCTCTCTCGAAGTGAATACCTGAAAATGCCAACCTCTCCCATTGCTTGCTCCATTCATTTTGATGAATATCTGGTCACTGGACCCAGACTCAGGAGGAGAAAGTGAGACTGGTGACCTGCACAGCCCTCCCTCACTCAAAACAAAGTCAAATGAAAGTCATGTCGCCATTTCTCTGATGGCATGGACTTCTTCAAAACTGAAGGATGAACACAACAACACAACCACAATCCCCCAATTTAGGCTGTCTGTGACTTGTTTGCACATAGTGTTTGTATCTTATCTCCTTGAGGGCTGGGACTAGGTTTTTTCCCTTTCTTTGTATTGTCAGCACTTAGCACAGTCCCTGGCATATAGTAGGTGCTTCATAAGTGGTAATCAATTGACTGGCAAACAGAAGGGCTACTAGCACAGATTCACTCTTGATTTGGTCAGACAGGAAAGACACTAAGAAGGGGTTAATAATCTTGCTTTATTCTAGTCTAGTCTTCTTAAAGAGGTTGCTGATAGTGGTAGTTGTAACTCCTACAGCATTCCCTAATCACTCTTCTTGCAGAGGCTGGCAAGAAGGGGGGGCAACTATCTCTAGATCTCGATGGGGTCCACAGAGATAGGCACAGCTCATTTGTGCACTTCCCCAAATCCCCACAAGCCTCAATGGGGGCCAATTGAGGAAAACACAGAATTCCAGCTTGTGCATTCAACCCTAAGGTTTCCCCATTCACTGACTAGTGCCCACCTGCTTTATAGGGTAACAGACAAAGAAGGCATCTTGCCAGCAATGGCCCCACAAGTTTACATCACCTTATCCTTGTATCTCACTGCACAGTCACAGGGGATATTTGCAATTTAAGCACAAAAGTTTATATTATTTATCATTATATAATGCTGCACAAGCATGGTGGAGATGTTTTAAACCATAATCATGAGAACTCATATCTAATACCTGGGAACAAGATTATTATGGCTATGGATCCTGAGAAACTGAACTCTAAGAAATAATAACAAAAATCTACTTTTGACTGAGTTCAAGTTTTACAGAACAAATCCTTTTATTAAGGGGACTGACTTGAACTCAGTCAAAGGACTGCACTTGAGGACCTAGAGGGCCACATATGACCTCAAGGCCACAGGTTCCCCACCTCTGGCTTAAGGCTGTGACTACATAAGTAGAGAGGGGACAGGAAGAGGAGAGTCTATGATGTACTGCTGCTGAAACAAGCTGACTTCTGACAGCACTGTCACATCCACCTAATCAGGAAAGATGTCACTTCGACCACCTCCTTCTGTCACCCACCAGACGAAAGCAGCCACATCAGACCCACAAAAGGGTTTGCTCCTCACATTGAAAAAGGGTGCTCCTGAACTTCTTGGCTGGCCAAGGTGAAGCTGTAACAACATAGTATTTCATATTCAGGTGAGTCCGTGTTATCTCCTCAAGCTACTAAGATCAGTGGTTTCTCCAGTGGGGATCATAATGGCCAGCCAGCCAGGCCAGGCTGCCCTCCTGGCAGCGCCACACCTATGCATGCTGCTATTTGAGCACACATCTCTGAGTCATAGATCTGACCTTAAAATGACAAGCTGGAAAAACACCATATTCTTAGTTCCTAGCATTCTGGCAGCCTCAGCTCCTATATCAACATTAGACTGTCAAAGTCATCCTCTGACCTTTCTCCCACCCCCACGCCCCTCCCCAAGCTTTCAAAGCAGAAGAGACAAACATCTGTATTTCCAAATGAAAGTCATTTCTTGTCTATTGGTTCCTTTATTTTTAAAAAAAAAATAATTAAAATTCAATATGGTTTACTAAAGTTGGGAAATTGATTATTGCTTAATTCTGGCTCTGTCACTGACATGCTCAGCTAGACTGTAGCTGTCATTTTCTGTATCTCAAAGTTTCCATATCTAGGAAATGAGAAAGGAAAAAGTAATTTATCTCATGGAGAACATTTTCAAAATTCATTTGGGGGGAGGGTTTGTAGACCATAAATCATTAAGATACTGTGAACCAAAGGTGCCCCACAACCACATCTACTCTTGATTAGATGGTGGACCAAGGACTCACCAGCCTGCTTTTTGTCAATCAATCAATCCAACAAGTCTTTTGAAGTGCTAGGCCCTGCAGAACAGAAAGCCAGAGTCCCTGCCCTCAAGAAGCTTAACCAATTCTGTAACCAATGTGACAGCGCCAAGAGAGTGGGACAAATTTTAGACACAAAGAATTCTAATTGCCTTTCAATTTAAAAGCATTTATTAAGCCTCATGCAAATTGGCAGATGGGATTACATAAAGCGCAGAGTGATCTTGATCCAACAAAATTTAAAGAAAAGGCTTCTGAGTCAAAAACAACAAGATCAAGATCAACTGCCTTTGTCTAATTAACAATAGCTTTAGAACCAAATAAATTCATTTTAAAACTTTCCAAGTGGAAAAGTTGTGTGTTTTGCCATTTGGAAAAAAGTTCAACAAAAATTGGGTTAGAATATTTTTTTCCTTGCATTCAAATGATACTTATTTGCTAAATTGGTGGGCATGCTGATCATTGCATCTTGCTCCCTCAGTCACCAGCTCTCTTCTCTAATATTCAACATCTCTTTTTCCACTGGCTCCTGCCCTGATGCCTACACAAAAGCCCAGGTCTCCTTCATCTTTAAAATAAACCTTCCACAAAAATATTCAGAGCAGCTCGTTTTGTGGTGGCTAAAAATTGGAAATCAAAGGGTCAGTTGGGAAATGGCTGAATAAGCTGCGGTATAGGATTGTGATGGAATATTACTGTGCTGTAAGAAATGATGAGTAGGATGATTTCAGAAAAACCTGGGAAGACTTACATGAACTGATACAAAGTGAAGTGAACAGAACCAGGAGAATGTTGTATACAGTAATAGCAATACAGTTTGATGAAGAATTGTGAATGACTTAGCTATTCTCAGCAATACAATAACCCAAAACAATCCCAAAGGACTAATAATGACTATCTGCCTCTAGACAAAGAATTGATATTGATCAAGTACAAACTGAAGCAAGGTATTTTTCACTTTCTTTCATTTTTTTCTTTTATTCGAGTCTTCTTGTACAAAATGGTTAATATGGAGATTTTTTTGCATAGTTGCAGATGTATATCTGATTGTGTGCTGGGGAGCAGGGAAGAGAAGGAGGGAGGAAGGGATGTAATTTGAAACTCAAAACTTTAAATAAAAATGTTGAAAAATTGAAAAAAAATCCCTTTCTATTGTTTGACCTTACTATCCCTATCTCTCCTCCAATTTACAACCAAAATTCTAGAAAAAGCCATCTATATTAGTTACATCCACTTATTCTTTATATACTCACGCCACAACCCCTTACAATCTAGCTTCCAACAACTGAAACTGCATTTTCCAAAGTTAGCAATGATCTCTCAAATGCCAAATCTGATGCCTATTTTCAGTCCTTATTCTCCCTGACTTCTCTGTAACATTTGATACTTTTGATCCTCCCCATTAAATATTCTCCTTCCTAAGCTTTCTTGATATTGATACTTCCTAGTTCTCCTACCTTACCTGAGTGATCGTTTCTTCTCAATCTCCTGTGAGAGAATCCCATCCATATCCTGCCCCAAACAATGGATGTTTCCCAAGGCTGTCTTAGATCCTTTCCTCTTCTCTATTCTCTTTTGACTAACTCATTAGCTCCCAAGGGTTCAATCACTATTTCTATGCAGACTACTCCCAGATGTGTATATATCCAGCCATCCCTAAGTTTCTCTCCTGAGCTCCAGTCCTATATCACCAAGTACCTATTGGATAGCTCTACTTGGAGGTCTCGAAGGCATCTGACTCAATATGCCCCAAATTTATGTCTCTTCCTAAGTCTCTATGACTGTTTAGGGCTCTACCATGGTTCCATTCAATCATAATCACGATCCCAAAGTCATTTTGTATTCTTCCTTCTCCCTCACTCCCACACATCTGCTCAGATGCCAAATCTTACAAACCGTATTTCTATATCTCATATCCATTTTCTCTACTCATACATTCACCAACCTAGTGGTGAAAGCTCTCATCAGCTCTAATCTGAACTATAGCACTAACCTCCCTATTAGTTTCTTTGCCTCTTGATTCTTCTCTTTCCAATCAATCCTCTACACAGATCCAAACTGATACTCCTAAAGCACAAGATTGAGACCATGTCACTTCCCCTGCTTAAGAAGCTTCAGTGGCTCCCTATCACCAAAAATCTCTGTTTGGCATTTAAAACCCTTCACAATCTGGCTTCCACCTCTCTCACCATATGAATTTAATATTACTCTCATTCGCACACTTTATACTCCAGCCATACTGGATATACTCTATTTGATGCTCACCAATACCAAATATTTCAAAGCTCAGTTCAAGTACCACCTGCCACCCAAGACCTCCCAGATTCCCCTGGTTGTTAGTGTCCTCCCCTTTTAAAAAAATATTCTACAGTGCCTCCAGAAAAAATTAAGTGCAGGAATTGGTTTTCATTTTGTATTTATATTGCAACTAATAGAGGACCTGGCTGATAAACTATAAACTTGTGGAGTTCTCTTTCCTCATTTAGCAGCTTCTGAATTTCCCCATCATTTTTTTAAACCAATTCTGATGTTTACAGGTGTTCTGGCCCAGATGAGCAAAAGCAGTACTATACACCAAGTCTCTGAAAGCTGTCCACTCCACTCCTGCTGCAATGTTACCGTGTGCTGTCTCAGCTTTCCCTCCAGGTCAGCAATAAACAGTTCATGAATGAAGAAACACTCTAGCCCAGGGGTGGGGAACCTGCAGCCTCGAAGCCACATATGGCCATCTAGATCCTTAAATGTGGCTTTTTGACAGAGTCCAAATTTTACAGAACAAGTCCTTTTATTAAGGAAATTTGTTCTGTGAAGTTTGGATTTGATCAAAGGCCTTGAGGCCACAGGCTCCACACCCCTGATCTAGCCTGTTAACACTGAATCCTTTGACAGTCATCTTGCTTGGGGCCACCACTTTTGTTGAATGTGAATGTTTAGCTTGTGATTGGTCTAGCACTCTGCACCACACGTTGTCTTCATCACTCTCATATCCTACCCATTTCTTCTCCTGACAATGACGAAGTCTATTAAATGCCAGTACTTGAAACATTTCCACTTGAATTGTCTTAGGAAGATCCTGAAGATCATCTGACAATATAAGACACTGGACACTGAGATCCTCTCTAGAGCTGAACTGCAAAGCTTTTAAACTCTGCTCCAGAGAGCACAACTCCAATGGGTTGGCTATGTTGTTTGAATGTCAAATGCATGCTTATCCCAAAGACTATTTTACAGAGAACTCATACAAGGTAAGTACTCAGTGCTTAAAGTGGCATATACTCTCAAAGTATCTCTGAAGAACCTGAATACTGATTGTGAGACAAAGGCCCGTTCAGCATGGTGCACTGCATCAAAGTAGGCACTGACCTCCGTGAGCAAAGCAGAATCATAGAAGCACAGAGACATGAACTGTGCAAATGCAGAGTCACTTCCACTCTAATTGTGCCCAACATGGGGCAGTGCCTTCCAAACTCCTACTGGACTGATCAGCCACAGCTGAACACAATGGACCTAGATCCCAAAGTTGGGATGCCATTGGTCTTCTTCCAAAATGAGGAGCAGGCAACAACAATAGGGCCAGGCACAAAAGAGGTGCTTAGTGAAAACTTTCAGAATGAATGAATGAACAACTGCTCATATTTATAAAGCACTTGGAGGTATGCAAAACACTTTTAATACAACTAAGATTTGGAGTGAGAGCATTATTATATCCATTTTTCAAATGAATGAGGCTCAGGGAGGTGAAATAATGTGCCCAGAGTCATAAAAGTAGTGCCAGAAGCTCAATTTGGTGGTACCACTGAAAGAACTCTGTAGTCCTAGGACCTGGGTTCAGATCCCACCTCTGAGTTTTTTACCACCTATACGACCTTGGGAAAGTTACTTATTTTGCCTAAGCCTTTTCTCCCTGTGTTAAATGAGGGAGGTTGAACTAGATGGCCTAACTCTAGAGCTAGGAGCTTATGATTCTATGACTTAAAGGTAGATTTCTAGTACTTTGCCTAAGCCTTTTCTCCCTGTGTTAAATGAGGGAGGTTGAACTAGATGGCCTAACTCTAGAGCTAGGAGCTTATGATTCTATGACTTAAAGGTAGATTTCTAGTGACTATAAGTCAAGCA
>JAQQSK010016200.1:0-10517 GCA_028658325.1 Potorous gilbertii | reverse complement strand
GTTTTTCTTCCACCTGTCTAATTTGATTTTCAAAATCCTTTTTGAGCTCTTCCATGGCCTGAGCCCATTGAATATTTATTTTGGATGTTTGAAATACAGAGGCCCTGACTTCTATGTCTTTCCCTGATGGTAAGCATTGTTCTTCCTCATCAGAAAGGAAAGGAGGAAATATTTGTTCACCAAGAATGTAACCTTTTATGGTCTTATTTTTTTCCCCTTTTGTGGCCATTTTCCCAGCCAGTTACTTGACTTCTGAGATTCCTTTCCACACCCCCTTCGCCTGCAGATCCACCCAGCTAGTTCTTGGGGTCTGATTTTCAAATGCTGCTTCCCAGCCTCAGGGCTTTCAGTGGGAGCAGGGTTGCTATTCAGTGAGATTAAGTTATGGAGCTCAGGTAGGGGCAGGGCTACCACACGGGGCTCATTTCCCTGAGAGTGTTTATGTGGAGACTTTCAACAATGGACCCAGGCTCCTGCCTGCCCCAGGCGCCCCTATCCACCACTGCCTCCACTGCTGCCCCCCAGGGTGTTCCCCGAGTCATGGGGACATCCCGCTCCCCTTTCAGAGAGCTAGATGGGCTCTCTCCCTAACCTCTGGCTTCTGTGGATGGATGGACCTTTGTGACCGCTGGAGATTCTGTCCTTGAAGCCCGCTTGGATCTGTTCTTCTAGGTGCTGTGTGACCAAGGCAGGGCTGGGCTCCCCTCCGTGTCCGGTGTACATCCCCTGGTGTTGGCCTTTCAGGGCTCTCTGGAAAGAAATCTCCTTCACTCTGTTGTTGTGCGACTTCCACTGCTCCAGAATTTGTTGGGACTTCCTCTTTACAGGTAATTTATGGGCTGTGGGTTCAAAGCTTGCATATGTGAATCTTTCTACTCCATCATCTTGGCTCCTCCCCTCCTGCCCCCCAGAATCTTAAAAGAAGCCAAAGAAACTAGGAGGCAGAGAAGAAGAGAGAGAATGTAACAAGTATTAGAGAGTGCCAGTGAACATACAGTTAGGAGATGGTTGGTTGTTGTCCTTCATTGTCAAAGAGGACCAAAGTGACATCACCATGATAAAGTGAAATTTCAGTGTATATGACTGTGACTGATCAGACCAATACAAGCTCAAAATGCTCTACCACAGATCAGGCGCAGATAATCCATGTGAACACTTGGGATGATTATTCCAAATTTGTGAATCCTATGTTTCCTTTGTGCTGTTTCAATTCTGCTTTGCTTGTAGAGCATAGCATCTTTTCTGATGTGGGCACACCATGCTGAGTGGTCCTGTGCCAGTATCTCCCATGTTGAATAGTTAAATCCAAAGTTCATGAAAGAGACCTTGAGAGTGTCCTTGTATCACTTCTTCTGACCACCATGTGATTGCTTGCCCCATGAGAGTACTCCATAAAATAGTCTTTTTGGCAAGTGCACATTTTGCATTAGAATAACATGGTCAGCCCATTGGAGTTGCACTTTCTGAAGCATAGTTTGAATGCTTGGCAGTTTAGTTTCAGCAAGGATCTCTGTGTCTAGTCCCTTATCCTGTTAGGTGATCTTCAGAATCTTCCTAAGAAAGTTCAAATGAAAGCAATTCAGTTTCCTGGCATGGTGCTTGTATACTGCACATATTTATTGACTATAGTTCTCTCTCATGCCTGGAAACTGAATTGCTTCCTACTTTTTTTGGAGCCTCTCAAACACTGACTAACTCTGGCATTCTAAGTGTCAGCCTCATTGTCAGTGTGTCCGTGTTAGGAGATGGAGTATCTTGTGCAAAGAACAGAAAGGATGCTTATATCATAAAGTACTTGGAGAACAGCAAAGTATAAGACTACAAAGGTAGGAAGGTATGGAGGATTTTAAAAGCCAAACAGAATTTTAGATTCAATCTTAGAGCTAATACAGTCACGGAGTTTATTGAGTATGGCGATGACCTATCTAGACATATCTTACAGAACTATGTTGAATGTACACCTGATTAGAGGTTGGATTGAGAGAAACTTGAGGCAGAGAGACCAGAAGAAGGCCTTGTAATGATTCAGGCATGAGATATTGATGGCCTTTAATAGTGTTGTTGATGTGTCAGAAGAGAGAAGGGGACATATTTGAGAGATTTTGAGAAGGTAGACTTGAGAGGTCTTGGAACCTAATTGGATAAGGTGCATGAAAGAAGGGGAATCAAAAATACCATCTAAATTGCAAGGCTGAGTGACTGGGAGGATAGTGGTACTCTTAGAATAGTAGGGAAGTTTAAAAGAATGGATGGTTGAGGGGAGAAGATGAGTTCTATGTTGGACATGTTCTGATTTAGGCTTCTATGAGATATCTAGTTCAAGGTGCCTAGAAGGTAGATGGTGATATGATACCAGATATTTGGAGAGTTCAAGGCTGGATAAATAGATCTGAGTATCATTGGCATAGTGATGATAACTCAGTTCATGGGATGTAATGAGATCCTCAAGCAAGATAATATAGGAGAAGAGGGTCAAGGACAGACCCCTAGCAGACATCCACATTTAGTGGGAATGAGCCAGATGGAAATTTGGCAAAAGAGACTGAGAAGTCATATAGGGAGTAGAACAAGGAAAGCACAGTGTCATGTAAAGGCAGAGAGGAGAGAAGATCCAGAAGAAAAGAGTGAGCAACCATGTCAAAGATTACAGGGAGGTCAGGGAGAATGAAGATTAAGAAAATATCATTATATCTGGAAATACAGTGATCATTTTTAACTTTAGACATTGGAGTCAGTGGAATGATGAGGTCAGAAGCCAGAAGGCAGATAGTTTAGAACAGAGTATGAGAAGTGGAAGAATTAAATGTAGAACTCTTTACGAAGGAATTTAGTCACAAAAGGAGATATTAGGATGACAACTAACAAGAATGTTCAGATCAAGTGAAGATTTTGCTTTTAAAGTGGGAGAAATATGAAGGTATAGTGTTAAGTGGCAGACAAACAGTTGAAATTAGATCCTTTACTCCTTTCTTGTTTTTCCCCCAATCAATAGTGATTTAGAACATTTTTTAACATATGACTATAGATAGCTAGGAACTGCCTGTTCATAATCCTTTGACTATCAATTGGGAAATTACTTATATTCTTATAAATTTGATTCAGTTCTCTAAATATTTGAGAAATGAGACCTTTATCAGAGACACTTTCTACAAAACTTTCTCCCCAGCTTTCTCTTTTCCTTCTAATCTTGGCTGTATTAGTTTTGTTTGTGCAAAAAATCTTTAAATTTAACATAATCAAAATTTTACATTTTATAATGTTCTCTATCTCGTTTGGTCATATGTTCTTTTCTTATCCATAGATCTCACAGATAAACTCTTCCATGCTCCTCTAATTTCCCCATGGCATGCCTTATCTTGGTATACAGTATGAGATGTTGGTATATAACTAGTTTCTGACAAACTGTCTCTACTTTTCCCAGTGGTTTTTGTCAAATAGTTAGTTTTTTTCCCAAAGCTTGAAACTTTGGGTTTATCAAATACTAGATTATTATGGTCTTTTACTACTGTGTATTGTGTACTTAATTTATTCTACTGGCCTGTCACTCAATTTCTTAGACAGTACCAGATTTTTTTGATAATTACTGCTTAATAATACTGTTTGAGAAAGGGTGCTGCCATGCCACCTTCCGTCAGATTATTTTTCATTAATTCCCTTCATATTCTCAATGTTTTGTTCTTCCAGATAAATACTGGGTTTTAAACATTTTTCTATATTTGTAAAATAATTTTGGTAGTTTGATTGATATGGCACCAAATAAGTAGATTAATTTAGGTAGAATTGTTACTTCATTATATTGGCTTGGCTTACCCATGTGCAATTAATATTTTTTTCCAGTTGTACAGATTTGACTTTATTTGTGTGCAATACTTTGTAATTGCATTCATATAGCTCCTGGGTTTGTCCTGAAGGTTAGACTCCAAGTATTTTATATTGTCTACCATTACTCTAAATGAAATTTCTCTTTCTATCTCTTGCTGCTGGGCTTTGTTAGTAATATATAGAAATGCTGATCATTTGTGTGGGTTTATTTTATGTCTTGCAACTTTGCTAAAGTTGTTGATTATTTCATCGACTTTTTTTTGGTGGATTCTCTAGGATTCTTCAAGGATACCATCATATCATCTGCAAAAAGTGACAGTTTTGTTTTCCCACTGCCTGTTCTAATTCCTTCATTTTTTCTTCTCTTATCACTGTAGCCAGCATTTCTTGTACAATATTGAATAATAGTGGGTGATAGTGGACATCCTTGTTTCATTTGTGACCTTATTGGGAAGGCTTCTAACTTATCCCCATTACAAATAATGCTTGCTAATGGTTTTAGAGAGATGCTACTTATGATTTCAAAGAAAACTCCATTTATTTCTATGCCCTGTAGTGCTTTTCATAGGAATCGGTGCCATATTTTGTCAAAAGCATTTTCTATATCTATTGAGATAATCATATGATTTCTTTTGGTTTTGTTATTGGTATGGTCAGTTTTGTTTGTGTTGTGTACTAAGTGAACTAACCTTTCAACCCTGGTCTAAAACCCTCCTGTTCATAGTGTGTAATCTTTGTTATATATTGCTCTATCTCCTTGCTAGTATTTTATTGGAAATTTTTGCATCAGTATTTATTAGTGGAGAAAATTATTTTCATGTGATATTTGCTCTCCCTTCCCTTTCACATTTATGTAGACTTCTCCTTGCCTACTCCAATTATGTGAGATTAGCTTCCCTCACCACATCCCATCATTTTAAAACAATGTATGCTTTTCCATCTCCCTTTCCTTTCTTGTTTAAAGATCATTAAAACCTTGCAAAGCCACCCTTAGGCCTTCTGTCTTATTTGACTTACCCTAGAGGGGATTAGAGTTCTGAACAAACTCAAGTATCATCTCCCTGCTCCATTAGAAAATAATTGGTTCATCTCTATAAAGTCCTTTCTGATTATTCACTTGTATTTGCACTTTTACTTTTCCTCTTGACTCCTCTGTTTGTATTTCAAATTTATTTTATTCAGCTTTGGCTTTTTCATTAGGAAGGCTTGAAATTTGCTTTTGTAATGATGGTCCATTTGTTTCTCTTACAAGATTACGCTGTACTCATTTTTTTTCTTGATAGGCTATTCTTATTTGTAGAACTCTATCCAGGGATATGCTAGAGCCAGATTTTGTCAATTTAGGAGAGGCATTTATTAAATTTTCACGATGTGTGTGTGTGTGTGTGTGTGTGTGTGTATGTGTACACCTTAGAAATCACCAAATGTTCCAAATCAGGATTTTATTTTATTTTATTTTTTTGGTTTCTATACTTAAGAAAGTGTTGGATACAATGCAAATAGTACAGATCAAATTTAAAAGTGTGTCATGCATTTTCAGAGAGCCCACTTTTAAGTATCTCCTATAATACCCCTGCCAATATAGCTTGCCTTTCAGAATATCATCCAGTGGTATCCCCTACTCTATAGTGGCAGCTGCTAAATCTTGTATGACCTTGACTGTGTCTCTTCAGTACCTGAATTCTTTCTTTGTGACTGCTTGAAGTATTTTTTTTTAATCTGAAAGTTCTGGATTTTTGACTATGATGTTCCTAGAAATTTTCATTTTGGGGGTTCTTTCAGGAGGAGATTTCTGGATTTTATTTTCATTTTAATATCTTGTTATAATATTCTGGACAATTTTCTTTCAAGATTCCCTATTTAAGATTATCAGTCCCTTCTTGGTCATGGATTTCAGATAGTCTGGTGATTGTTGAATGAATCTCTCCTTGATCTGTTTTCCAGATCAGATGTTATTGATATTCCATACCTTAATTTTCTTTTATTTTTTGTCAGTCTTTTAATTTTGTTTTAATATCTCTTGTTTTCTCCTGGAGTCCTTAACTTTTGTTTGGCTCATTAGAATTTTCAGAGAGTCTGTCAATTTGGGCAGAGTTTTGTACATCTTGTGTTAAATGGTAATTCTCTTTCCAAGTCTCTCCTCTATAATCTCACTTCTTTAGCAATTCTTCTCCCTAACATTCTCATTTCATTTACACCATTAAAATGTTTTTTTTTTCTCTTACATCATGTCTTCTGGAAACTCTTATTGATTTTGTGGACAAATTGTGTTTTCCTTTGACTTGTTTTGGAAGTATTTTGTAGTTAAAATGCTGGTAAGTGTTTTGGAGCTTTTTTCCTTCTTTGAATTTTTGCCTTAAACATCAATGGCATCACAATAGCTCTTTATCTTTTTACATGTATTCATTCTTGGGCAACCAAGTGATCAGTCCTACTTCATAAGTGATTGGTTGAATCTCAGATCCACCATCCTCTGAGGATCTGTATTGACATCACCATGCTGAGATCCTCTTCTTCTTCAAAGTAATTTTCGTTTTTTAAGGAAAGAATCAAAGATTAAAATCCATTTTCTCACTCGGAGCTGTCTGAATCCTTCATTCCTATTGTCTGAATCCTTCATCCCTATTCTATGGATCAGAATCTTAGGAAGTGAACTGTGGTCCATGTATTCTGAAGCTCAGTCATGTGACAGTGAAGGGCTGACCTGTGTAGTGGTAGGGGTCCTGGACTGCACTGTTTCCTCCTATTCCTCCATCATGGTCAATCTATCTGTCTTTTATTTTTTAAAAAGTAGTATCACCTACTTGTTGAAACTTTGAGTTGCAAAGGATCTTAAAGGCCATTTGTTTAATAAACCTTTCATCTAATACTAGGGACTGTATTATGACTTTTCTGACAGCTCTTACATGTGCAGTGCTGGGCAAGAGAAAGAGTAATACATTTGGAAGCAAAGGACTTGTGCTTGGATTCTGAGCTGCCACATATTACCTATATGACCTTGAACAAGTTATTTCTTTTCTCTGGGCTTCCCTTTTATCATATGTTTGAATTAGATGGTTGCTAAGGCCACAACTCTAAAGCTGTGACTCCTAATGGAGAGAGAGAACTTATCGGTCTGTAAGGCAATCTGCTCCGTTTAAAAGGCTTTGATTCTTCAAAATTTCTATCTGAATAGCAAGTCAAAAGCTGCTTCAAACCCTTGGGCTGAAGTTCTGTTACAAGTCTTTCAAATGAGAAGAGAGGGAGAATGAGCCGAGATTTTAAGCTAGGATGGTTGAGACAACAGTGATACTATGCTCAGAAATTAGAAAGTTAGGGAAAGTAGCAAATTTGAGGAGGAATGTGACAAATTGTTTTTGACATGTGCTTTTCAATTCAATTCTTCATGTTTGGCCAAAAAAATGATTTTTAAAGAAGATAGAAGGGGGAAAATAATAATTTGAATAGTGTGAGTGACTCTGTTGACTTTTTGCCATTCCATTTTCCTCCAGAAGGAGTCTGAGATATAGATAGTTTCATACTTCAATCATTTCTCTCCACTTCCATCCTGCTATTTAGTGTAACTAGAATTTGTTTTAATCTGAAATTTCCATTTCATTCTGTTTAGGCTGGTGGAATTAATGTAGGGGGTAGTGAGAGAGCAACATTAATTGACCTTATTAGCGTTACTGGTCATCTAGAATATCCCTTCTTTGGTCCCTTTAGCTTTCTTGCTTCCTGTCTTGCTTTGTGGTAAAGCAAGGAGAAGAAACAATTACATGATAGTGTAATCACCTGTTAACATAAATGTGTCAATCCTTTTCAAGGTTATTTTTTTCTATAACCATCAGTTTTCCTGACAATTAAGTCTATCTGGTTTTGTTTTCTTCTCTTTGAGGCTAAGTCTGAGTTTCTACCTTTGATCAACAGCTCATTTGGGTATATAAAAAATTACATTCAATTGTTTCCAAAGCAACCACTTCAGATTCATATATCCTTTGATATAGAATGCTTTCTTTTAAAATGACCCAATTCCCCTTCCATCCACAATTGTTAGAGTATTTATGCTCTACTAAGTTGATAATTTAAGGAATTTTCTAGCTTAATTTTGACTATATGCAATTTTCTCTTTACAGAGTTGGAATAATAACTTCAGAACATACCCATTCTATTTCTCAATACAAGATAAAATTCTACTGTATAGATTTAACAATCACTTACTTGAGCTATAATTTGCCACCAAATCAGTTTGTCTGCCATTTTGCATATCTTTTGAATATGACCTTTGAAAATATGAGGTACTTGGGGATCTCACAAATTGACATAGGGCTTTTGGGACCCCATCTTCATTCTTCTTAATCAATTGTTATCAGGGTCTCTTTCTTGAGAGTTTCTCATTTCTCTTGGAACAATTTCCCTTTTAGTGAGTCAAAACATGGAATTGGACCTTTTTTTATTAGAACTTTTGAAATCTGCTTTCATAAAGTAGATTTTATGAATTGAAGACAGACAGATTTAGGTTCTATAGAGGGAAACAATTCTTAGCAATTGAATTTAGTGAAAGATAAAATGACCTCCCTCGCTTGAAGTCTTCAAGAAGAGTTTGTGAAACTACTTGGTTGAATACGGTTGTGGAAAAATATACTTTATTCAGGTGAAAAAATGGGGAGGGGGAGGAGTAGCATTATAGCAAGACAGTTGTATGAAGAAATATAGGAACAATTGGAGAGAGCAATGGTGGATAATATTTGGGTAAAGATCAGTGGAGTCAGAGACAGAAGTAATATTGTCGCTGGAGTATGTATATCACTTTGACAGAAAGAGAAATGCATTGGAAATACATCACATGTCTGTCACAGAAGCATGGTAACTAGACATCTGTTATAACTCTCATTGCCAAAAGTAGATTGACTGATAAAGTCTCTCATGTCAATCCTACGGTAGAAGTGAAGAAATGTGGGTTAGATGATAGTTCAAGTAGGTAGCTTTGGAACTGGTTGAATGGAAAGACTCAACATGTAGTTAATACTGACTCAATGCTAACTTTGAAGGAGGTCTCCATTGGGAAGGTCTAGGGATCTGTGCTTGGCCCTATGTTAGTTAAACAGTTTTCAGCATCTTGAATAAAGTTAAAATGTCACACTAATTGAATTTTTTAGGTAAAGTAAAGCTTAGGAAGGATAGCTAACCCACTGGAAGTCAGGATTCAAAAAAATTCTGAGAGGTTAAAAATTAGTCTATACCTAACAAGTTTATAAAGATAAATGTAAAGTTTTGTACCTGAATACAAAAATCAAATCAGAAAATATAAGATGGCAAAGTTGTGGCTACGGAGCAGCTGTTCTGGAAAATATCTGGGAGCTTTAGTGAGCTGAAAGTTCAGTAAGTCAACAAAGTGACATCAGCTAAGGAAGCTAATGCAATTTATGGTGCATGAAAAGACGCACAGTGTCCAAGAATAAGTGCAGGATAATCTGTATCTAGGATATGGTGCTCAATTCTGGGACCATGTTTTAGAGAAGATGCTGACAAACTATAGACTTAGCATCCAAAGAGCAACTAGTATTGTAAAGGGTTGAGTTCATGACATGAGCATCTATTGAAGGAACTAGGGACACTTATCTTGGAGAAGAAAAGACTCAGTTCAAGTCACAGAGAGGACATGATAGCAGCATTTCAGTATTTTAGTAGGTGTCAAAAGAAGAATGAGACTTGTCCCATGTAGTGTTGAAGGGTCCAACTAAGTAAAGTGGGTATAAGGTAAAAAGAAGTAAATTAACCTTAATGTAAAGAAAAAAGTGCTAACAATGGGAGCTATTCAGCAGCAGATAGATGGTAGGTATCCTTTCAATAGAAATTTCCAAGCAGAGACTGGATGGCTACTTGTTAGTTATAATAGAGGGGATTCTTGTTCAGGTAAAGGTTTGACAAGATGATCTATGAAGTTCTCTTCAAATCTAAGATGATTTGATTTATAGGATTATAGATCTAGAGCTATTGGAAAGGGAAATGGCAAACTCCCTTCCAGTATCTTAGCCAAGAAAACCCCATGAATAGTACGGTCCATGGGATCACGAAGAGTTGGATATGACTTAATAACTAAATAACAGATTTAGAACTGAAAGAGACCTTAAAGGTCATCAAGTCTAACCCCTACATATTATATATAAGGAAATTGAGAGACATCAAGTGATTTGCCTACGTTGACATATCTAGCAAGTATTTGATGTAGGATTTGAACATGTCTTCCTGATGTCAAACCTGGTACTCTATCCACTATGCCATGTTGCCCTTAATTGTTCTCTGATTGATTTAGAATCTCTTGGCTTGTCAAGCAATTATTGTAATCACCCAATTGAAACAGGATCAGTCACTTTTACAAACACATGAAACCCCAAAGTAGAATCTTTTTTGTTAAATTAGAGGATATGCATCTTAAATTATGGAAGGCAATTCATCAAAATAATAGTAGATATACATGATAACTTTTTTTCCTTTTAAAATAAATTTTACTGATATATTTTGTTTTTACATCACTTGAATTTCTTTTTTTATATAAAATTATTTATTTAATGTTTTACATTCATTTTCACAAAATTTTGGGTTCCAAAATTTTCTCCCATTTGTCCCCTCCCCCGTCCCCAATACACTGAGCATTCTAATTACCCATATCACCAATCTGCCCTCTCTTCTATCATCCCTCCCTTCTCTTACCC
>JAQQSK010016199.1:0-10517 GCA_028658325.1 Potorous gilbertii | reverse complement strand
GAAGGATTCAATCCTATTCTAGTTCCTTCCTACCTTCGAGACCTTAAGTCAGTTCTTTCCCTTCTGTCTCAGTTTTCTCATCTATGAAAGGAGGGAGTCTGCCAGAAGATCCCCAAGGTTCCTTTCAGCTTAAAATCCTCTCATCCCCTCTGTACAGCCCAAGATGGCGTCAGTTTTTCTGGTATCAGACAGAGGCTCACGTGTCTGTGATCGGGCTCTTGCCTCTGTGACAGGAGTGGTCAGATCACGGAGCGGCCACCAAAGAGTGACATCCAGCAGAAAAAATCAGAGGAAAGAGAAGAAGAAAATTGCTTTCGCAGAGCCCAAATGAAGGTGCCTGGAGGCTGTTACATAATCAATAAAATATCAGAGCTTCAGCAGCAGCAGCAGCAGCCACAGTGGCAATGGTGGGGCTCAGGGGTTCTGGATCTGGGGCCAGGGACTGCTCAGGTCCTGAGCTCCGTCCCCAGAATGCTCTGAGATGATTATTCTGTTAGATGGGACACTTTCAGGATGATTTGACAGTGGAAGGCAGCCAGCTCTCCTGCTCTGACTCCCCCAACCATGTCTCTCATTTTACATTTTTTCTTCTCTTTCTAACAGCCTCTCTAACTCCCCAGATCACCGGCTCCTGGGTTCAGACGTCAACAGGGTCTTTTAAGACCAGATTTGTTTATTCCACTTGGCCCTTGTGGGAGGCGGGAGGAGAATGGCCATATCTGTTGAAACTATCTACCATTGTATCCCCTGTGCACCCTCCCCACTCCCATCCTAGTCACACACATATCCTCCCTGCCATGCATTTCTCTCTGTGTCATAGGCACCCTGGCTTACAAATGCACGTGCGCACACACACACACACACACACACACACACACACACACCCTCTTTCAAACACATTCTGACTCTTATGCACACATTCGCTTTCCGTTTTCTCCATACTATATTACAACGAGAAACATACTGCCTTTCAAATATACATATCTGTCATACAGACCCATTTCTCTTGCACACTCTCTCATTGTTACAAGCATATGTTTTTTTTCTCTCTCATACATACTATCCTTCACATACACACACAATCACATACCCTCTTCCCAAAACAAACAATGTCTCAAAAACTATAGCTCAAAAACACATACCCTCTTCCCAAAACAATGTCTCAAAAACTTTGTCTGGTGAACAGAAACACACTCATTCTCTCAGACAAATATGTAGACGCTTTGTCTCTGTCTCACAAACATATACATCCTCTCCATTCCACAAGCACACCAATGTTTCTTTTGCACCATCTCTGATCTCTCACACACATATTCTGTGTGTCATTCAAGCATTATCTGTCATACATTCACATATACTGTTTCTCTCAGTTCCATTTGTAGTCTTTGGCACATCCATGGTCTCTTCGTCTCATGCATAATCTTTTTCTTCCTCTGTCACAAATGTCCACTTGGGCATGGACATACACACGCATAGACCCTCACCTACACCTACACTGGTAGAGAGAGAGAGAGAGAGAGAGAGAGAGAGAGAGAGAGAGAGAGAGAGAGAGAATGAATTAAGGGTGTGTGGCCCACCCATTGCTTAGCCAGAGAAGTGTGGGATATACTCTAAAGTCAGGAAGCTGTAACAAGCCCAGTCTCTCCCATTAGGGAGATTTGAACTGAGTCTTAAAGAAAGCCAGGCAAGCCAAGAGGTGGGTAGATGAGGCTGTAAAAAGACCTAGAATCTGGAGCTCAAGTGTCATGTATAGGGAGCAGCAACGAGGTCAGAAATTGGATATGTGGGATGAATGCAACTGAGAAGTTGAGGATGATGAGGTTGGGAGCAGGTGAGAGGGGAAAGATAATGAATTTTGAGGTAATAAATTTTTAACAAATAGTGAAAGACATACATTTTTGGAATTAGATAATGAGGGACTTTGCTTTGCAGGACTGTCTATCTATGTATTGAGGGCTTTTTTTTTTTTTTACTAGGTAAAAGAGGACATTCTTTGCTCCATTTATTACCTATCCTTAATCACTGAATGGGCATTGCCTCGGTCAAACTGAGACTTGGAAAAGACCTTAGCTTAAAAAGGTCAAGGTCTTCCACAGCACTGGGGCCATGTCCAGTCATCCTGATCTATATCTCTCCACTGGACCAGATGGCTCAGGAGGATAAAGTGAGGCTGCTGATTTTGCGTAACGATCCCTTAAATACAATTCACTTGCAGTTCATGACATCACCTTCCTGCTGTCATGGTCCTCTTCAAGAATGAAAGACAAGCAATAATAAACAAATGAACGAAGCACTCTACGACTTCTGCTTCAGTCACCTTTGTGGCCATTGTAACAGATTATTATTCTCTACCCATTCCACTAGGGGAAGTCTTCCCATGCTTGGTAGACAGTTCCCTAAGTCACTGATGGGTTTAAGGTATGTTGGTTACCTCCAACCTAGTTTTAGCCCATCTGCTGAGATAGTTAACTGTGGTATGGCTGACACTTATGCTACAGCTTTTTGGAGCCACAAGTGAGAGTTAACTGCCAGTTACACACCAAGAGTGGATGAGCAACCCTGAAAAGGGCTCAGCAAGCCCTCACATCAAAGGTTCTAGTCCTTCCTGCACACCTCATACACTCCAAGTACATAATAAATACCAAGTGACTAATTGGAAGAGTGATTAGACTGGATGTGTTTGATCTCAGATGACTTCCAATGACATCACAGGATGATGTCTTGACATGTGCCCGAATTGGATTTAAGTAAGATAGAGTTGTAAAAAGTTATGGAATAGATAGAAATTTTAAAAAAGCAAATTTGGGTTTGCTGTAAGAATAAGCTCACTGAAAATTAGACCTATCCATAAGTGGAATAGTTTCCCTTTGCAGTTAAAACTCCTTTGAAATTTTCAAATAGATTTGGAAGACCATTTATTAGTTATATTATGAAGGCAATTCTTATTCCAATATGAATTGGGCTAGATGTTGTCTGAGGTCCCTTCTAAGTCTGACATTCTGTGTCTTTATGCTCGGAGCTTCATTGGCTATCGCATGAATATGGTTGGTACCAAATACTTATAACATATTCTAGTTAATAGTTTTGGATTTCCTTCCTTGGCAATAACCTTCAGCCTTGGATATCACATAGCACCTTTCTTTCCTCTTTTCATCAGTCCAATGAACTTACCACATGGTGTCATGCATTATGGTTAGCTATGTTTGTATGAGCTAAATGAGACCCAGGACTGGGTAACTAACTGCCTCTCCCAGTTCTGAGCACAGGACTCTTTTTTTTAATGAATGCAGTGTATACTCAGTCATTTCAGAGGATGAGATGGCTGGGAGAATGACAAGTCTGAATGATCAGATCTTTGTAAAGAAATGTAGTCCTATTACTTTGAAGTCCACCCAGCAACTTACTAGATTCCATGTTTCCTACTGTTCTTTAGAGCAAGTAATTACTTAAAAGAAGAGAAGACTGGCACAAAAGCACATTGGTGAAGCAAATAAAGGCTCTTAAAATAATTTGCATTCATTTGTTGTTTAAATATCACTACTTTCATGTTTATGCTATGACTTTGCTCAACAAACCACAGAGAGCTATTTGAAGGAAAGATACTAGGGAGGAAGCCTTGTGGGTTTGGGAGGGCACTGGATTTGAAGGTCAGAAGGCATAGGGTCAAGTCCTAGCTCTGTCATTGACTTGCTGTGAGACCTTGAACAAGTCATAATTTTTCTGTACATATCTTGTGTGTTTTAAGAATGCCAGTGCCTGTAGGATGTGGATTGTTTTTACCATCTCTGGAACACAGTAAGCAGTTAATTTGTTGACTGATTTATATGACTGTCCTTCAAATATCTGAAGACATTTAACAAGCTTGCCCTAAGCCTTCTGGGGTCTTTTTTGTTTTTGTTTTTTGTCTTTGTTCAGTCATTGAGCACACCATTTCGGATTTTCTTGGCAAAGATACTGGGGTAGTTTGCCACTTCCTTTTCCAACTCAATTTACAGATGAGGAAACTGAGGCAAATAAGGTGAAGTGACTTGCCCAGGGTCACACAGCTAGTAAGTGCCTGAGGTCAGATTTGCATTTAGGGAGATGAGTCCTCCTAATCCTGGCCTGTTACTCAACCACTGAGTCACCTAGCTGTCCTTCCTCCAGGTTGGATATCCCTATTTTTTTATGTGGTGCAATAGAATCAGTGCTGGGCTTTGGAGTTTGGGGATCTATGTTTGAATCCTGGCTCTGAAACTTACTTGCTGGATGACTTGGGCAAACCATATGACCTCTGTTTCCTCATTTATAAAATTAAAAGATTGGACTAGTCAGTCAACAAGCAAATTTATTCATTATTTATAGGCATTGTACTCTCTGCTGGGGATATTCAGAGAAGAAAAACAGAAGCAGTTTCTGCTTTCAAAGAGCTCACAGTCTAAAGGAGAAGAAACATGAGGATAACTATGTGCAGACAAGATATAAGCATGATAACTTAGAGATCATCTTGGAGGGAAGTCACTAAGATAGGAGAATTGGAAAAGGCTTCTTGCAGAAAGCAGGATTTTAACTGAGACTTAAAAGAAGACAAGGAGTTGAGGAGGAGGAAGAGATGTGGAGGGAGAGAATCCAGGCATGGGTGATTGTCTGTGAATGATTTGGAAACCCTTCATCATCTTGGTTCAATCAACTAATCAATCAATCAATCAATCAATAAGCATTTATTAAATGGTACTGTGAGCTTAATCAACACTGTGCTGAGCAATGAGGATACCTTATTGTTCCATCATATGATACTTTGTGACCCAGGTAGGGTTTTCTTGGCAAAGATACTGCAAACGGGATTAACTGACTTGCCCAGGTCACACAGCTAGTAAGTGGCTGAAGATGGATTTGAACTCAGATCTTCTTGACTCCAGGCCTGGCCTTCTATTCACTAATCACTTAGCTGCCCCAATGGGGATACAAAAAAGTTCATACTCTTGAGGTGCTCACAGTCTACCAAAGACTACATATGAACAACTATTTGCAAACAAGCTATCACCAGGAAATAATGGAGGTAATCATTGGAGGGAAAGGCATTCACATTAAGGGGGATCAGAAAAGCCTTCCCCAGAGAAGATGGGGTTTTAGCTGAGATTTGAAGGAAGCCAGTTCTGGGGACTCTTCAGTTTATCAGGTCCATTTTAACCTGTAGTGCCCAGAGTTGAGAACACTACTCCAGGGGAGGTCTGGCTACATGAGTAGACATCCTAGTCCCAGCACTTCCAAGCTCATGCTAATGGGTGGGAGGTGGGACTGCCTGATTCCATTATTGACTCTTCTTGATCTTGCAACCCACAAAAGCCCTGGGTCTTTGTCAGACAAACTGCTTTCTAGCCATGCCTTCCTCATGTTGTGCTTTTGAAGTTCTTTATTTGAGCCTAAACACTCTGAATGCACATGACATAGTAACTGGAGAGTGGAGCTTGGAATTAGGAAGACCCAGGTTTGAATCATACCAGAGAATTTGTTGGCCATGGGACTCTGTCATGAGTCCCTTTAAGAGAATGAAGAGATTAACTTTCACCGGCTTCAGTTTCTTCATCTATAAAATAAGATTAATAATTCTTGTAGGGAGCCCTTATGGGGGGCGGGGGATTTGTTGTAAGGACCATGTTTAACAAGTGTAAACTCTAAAGTACTATGTACATGCCAGTTACCATTATTATTAAGAATTTACATTAATTCTTTGAAAACTTTATCTTCTTTGTGGTACAGTGGATAGAGTGACGGACTTGGAGTCAGGAAGAAGTGGTACTCCAATCTGACAACAGATATTTACTAAGTGAACCTGGGCAAGTCTCTTAACCTCTCTGTGCCTTGGTTTCCTCATCTGTAAAATGAGGCAGTTAGACTAGATCTAGATCTCTGAGGTTCCTTCCAGCTCTGGAAGGAATTATAAAGTTATAATTCTTCTTGGCAGTCCGAAGATGACACACCACCCATTTCTGAGTTCCTCCTCTATACCTTTCCCATTTAGTAGGGCCAGGGAGGGCTTGCGTTCACTGGCATAGCCTAGAAGAGCCCAAGGTCACCTCCAAACCATCATAAGGCCTCAAATGAGGAGGCAGTACAGGATAGAGAGGTCTATATGTATTTAATCTATGTTTACATGGATTTATATAAAATGTATATGTTTATATGTGTCCTCTTTACTGCATGGAGACGCTGCTTTACACAGGGTGTCAATGATCCTATTAAAAAGGAAAATGGAATAAACACAGTGAACAGTGCTCCTCACTCTGCACTTCCCCGATTAGAAAATTAAATTAAGCTTTGTGTCTCACTGCTGTTTGATGGAGAATAAAATGAATGGCTCTTCAGTTTTCCAGTAAGGAGTCCTGGAGAACAGTGCAAGGTTAGTTCTGCCCTGCTGTATTTCTTCCCCTAAATGACTGTGGGGGCAGAGCCTTCCCCTCTTCAGCTATAGGAAGTCCCTCTTCTCTGCCTCCCTCTCTCTTTTTTATTAGGTTAATAAAACACCAAACCCATAAAATGGCAGGCCCATAAAGGTCAGTTATTCAAATCTGTGTGCTAAGGGGGAGGTAATGGACACTGAGCACTTCCAAAGCCCACTGAGGCAGGACAGAGCGAGTGGACAGGTGTAGGCTAAGAATGACCCCTGCTAGGATGATAACTTCCTAATAACTAAATTCCACCTTCTATAGGAAGCTTTCCTCATCCCCTCTTCATGCCATCGCCTTCCTTCACTTTATTATTTCCTATCCATCCTGTATATTGCTCATTCTGTATATCTTTATTTGTACATTGTCTCCCCCACATTGGATTGTGGGCTCCTTGAAGTCAGGGACTGTCTTTTGCCTCTTTTTATATTTCTAGTGCTTAGCACAGTGCCTAGCATGTAGGAGGTACTTAATAAATACTGATTGATTGAGTTCTTGATTCCCACTTCTTCTCTTTCTCCTCCTCTGCCTCCTCCTCCTCTTCTTTCTCCTCCTTCTCCTCCTTTTCAGAATTCTTTATATTTCCTTCATATGAATTTTATATTTACGTATGTTTACATGCTTTTTTCTTCCAATCAAATGTAAACTCCTTGAGGGTAGAAACTGGTTCATTTTTGTCTCTGTCTCCTCAGTACCTAGTACAGTGTTTGCTTGGTACATAGGAGATACTTAAGCAGCTGGGTGGACAGTGGTTAGGGCAATGGACCTGGAATTGGGAATCCCTGAATTAAAAGCCATCCTCAGTTTAGTTGTATGACCCTGACCAAGTCACTTAACCTCTGTCTGCCTCAATTTCCTCAACAATAAAATGAGGCTCATAATAGTTTCTCCTTTCCAGGGTTGCTGTGTCTCTTCCCTTCTCCCCCCAGGCTTTATTCTGCATCCTCTTCTCTTCTCCCTCCATACTATTTTGCTGGTAATCTCATCAACTTTCATGAATTCAATTACCATTTTTATGCTAATCATTTTCAAATTTACTTATCCAGACTCTTCTAACTTCTACTTTCATCTCCAAATGCCATTCATACATCTCTAACTGGATATCCTATAGACATCTTAGACACAGCATGTCCAAACCAAACTCATTATCTCTCCCTGCAAATTGTCCTCTTTCAAATTTCTCTATTTTTGTTGAGGACACCACTATCTTCCCAATTCCCCAGATTTTCAACCTAGTCATCATCCTTGATTGCTCATTATCTCTCACCTCCTGTATTTATTCTGTTTGCCAAGGCTGATTTCATCTTTTTAACATTTCTCAAATACACCTCTCTTTCTCCCCTGAAGCAGCCACCTCTCTAGGGCAGGCCCTCATCACCTCATGCCTTGATCACTGCAATAGTCTGATGATGAGTCTGCCTGCCTCAAGTCTCTCTCTGCTGCAATTCATCATTCAGTCACCAAAGTGATTTTCCTAAAGTGCAGACTAGACCACCCTCTCCCTTACTCAATAAACTTCAGTGGCTCCCATTTGCCTTGAAGATCAAATCCAAAATCCTCTGTTTGGTATTGAAAGTCCTAAGTTTATAACCTTGCCCCTTCCTACCTTTCCAGTCTTGTTACACCTTATTCTCTAACACTCCTCCATCCAATGTCAGAGTCCAGTGGACCTCCTGGCTGTTCTGTGAACCAGACCCTCCCTTAGCCAATTCAAGCATTGGACTCCAAAAATATTTCTCCTCATGATGTCTGGGATACCCTCTTTAACTAGTCCTTGCTGTGAGTTTGTGTGTCTCTCTCTGGGTCAGAACCTCATGTATGGAGATCACATGTGTATCTGTCCTGAACAAGCATTTTCAGGAAAGTAAAAAAAACAAAAGCTTACTGGGACTGGTCTTACTATTTTGTATTTACCTGCGGGCAGCAAGAATGACCTGGGGACCTGGTCTGAGTGGGCCAGGTTGCAATGGATCTTTTCCCCCTGAGAAGAACGAGAGACCTCAGTCTAGTATAACAAGCCCACACTTTGATGGCTTTCAATTGAGCATATGAGTACAGGGGAGGTGTGGGTAGGACATCGATCGCATTTTAAAAAGTAAAAGAAAAGGAAGCCTTCCATGGGTGACATCCAGATGAACTCAAACAACATTTGAAGAAAAAAAAGCACAGAAGAAATGACTGAAGAGTGCATATTTATTTCTAGCAAGGAGGGGTTTTGCTAGTAATTCAGAATGAGGTCATGGCCACCAAAGATTACAGAAAGGTTATCCTTGAAGCATCCAGACCTATTGATCAATGCAGATGAAGCAATGAAATGGTGAAAATGTACAGCATCACTGCAGTTTGCAAAAAGAAAACCATTGCTCACAAGCTCCTGGACATAACATTGACACATCAGAAAGGAGAGAACAGTATTTTGAATAGATGTTGCCACACTGGATGCTCATGACCCCCAAACTCCATGGGATGAAAAACTTTCAAAATATAGAGACTCAGATGAAGAAATCTAAACCATGTGGAGAGAGGATGAAGTAGATATTATCCCTATTGTCCTGTTTGCCCCTGAAGATGTCTGGAAGATGTTTTTGCGAGTTGACAGAAGATGAGCTTACATCCCTGTACTCTTATTCAATTATACAAAGCAATCATTTTAGGTACTTATGCAATATTCATAAAATACAAAAGAACAATAGTAGGATAGCAACCCGTTCCAGAAATGTTTCTACCTGAACTTCATCCAATATAAAATGAGGATGAGAATTAATAATAAAGATGTCACTCATGGACTCCACTCTTCCCCCAAGCAAGAACTTTGGGTTCACACAGACTAGATTCTAGCTCAGTTTCTCCTTTTGAAAGTTGTGCTCCTAGCCTAGAGTAAAATTTCAAAAAACTCTCTAAAATCAAGCTTACATATGACTTGTGCTTACTATTTCTCCAAATATGGGTAATATGTCCTGCGAAGGTCTTCAGTGTACAAGGTTGGTATCAGGGTATGGGGCAGTTTTTGTTTCCACTTTACAGAAGATGCATAAGACACAAAGGACTCACCTTCATATGAACAAATACAGGAAACAAAACAGTCTTAAAACAGCCCATTGCTCTCATCTCCTCTGGAGAAGGAAATGGCAAACTACTCCAGTATCTTTGTCAAGAAAACCCCAAAATGGGTCATGAAGAGTCAGACACGACTGAAACAACTCAACAACAATAAAACCTCATTACATTGTTCCCTAGAAAGTAAAGAAAGATCCTTCATGGGAAGGCTGAAGAGATATTTCTCATTTGTCTTGGACTTGCAGTATACGAGCACTCAAAGAAATACCATGGAGGGCTGGCAAGGTCTAGATTTCCAGGTCCCTTCTGGCATGGCTTTAATTCTTTTGATGTTGATGCCTTTTTCTTCTTCAGGAAGCTGTTGCAGAGGGAATCTTCCTTGAAAAAAGATTTCCCTGAAATTTGTTGAGTGATTTCAATCTTGTCCCTCAGAAGAACTATTTCTTGGCTTTCTAGATGCTGGTAACTCAACTCAGGAACTCTGAAAATCAGGATTCTCCATAAATTAATTTTGAAAGCTAGAAACACCCATTCTCAATGTTGCTAACCTTTGACCTACGCTAAGCAAAGGAATTGAGAGATTCAAAGAATCAAAAGTGAGGAGGGATTGTTTTCTAGGACAGTTGGTGTAAAGTCATGAAAATGGGAGAGGAGAAATGGGATATAGAGAGATAGGTATGAGAACAGTTTGACTGTAGAGTGCATGAAGGGATACCTATTGGAGGTCACTGTGCTCTTCTCTAGGGGGAGCAGATATCTACTTTCCCCAATACCTTATTTCTCTCAGTTCTGGAAGGTCAAAGAAGAGGAAGCATTAGGGAAATGGAGAGGAATAGTCCATTTCACAGCTCACTCTCATAAACCCCAGACAAAGTGGTTCCTCCAACCTGCGTCTTCACCCACCTCCCCACTCTCAGGGTCCCATCATCCCAGTTACTGTGGATCAATCAAAGGAATTCCTCTGCTCCTCTCAGCAAAGACCCAGAGTGCATGTCTGTATTCATGGGAGGTGTCCATTCTGACAAAGTCTATACC
>JAQQSK010016198.1:0-10519 GCA_028658325.1 Potorous gilbertii | reverse complement strand
GAAAGTCATTAGCCTCCATCTGTTCCATTCTAATTTTGAGAGAACCATTTTCTTCAGTGAGCTTTTGCACCTCTTTTTCCACTTGGCTAATTCTGCTTTTGAAAGCATTCTTCTCCTCATTGGCTTTTTGAACCTCTTTTGCCAATTGAGTTAGTCTATTTTTCAAGGTGTTATTTTCTTCAGCATTTTTTTGGATCTCCTTTAGTAAGGTATTGAACCGTTTTTCATGCTTTTCTTGCATCTCTCTCATTTCTCTTCCCAGTTTTTCCTCCACCTGTCTAACTTGATTTTCAAAATCCTTTTTGAGCTCTTCCATGTCCTGAGCCCATGGGGTATCTATTTCAGATGTTTGGGATACAGAGGCCTTGACTTCTATGTCTTTACCTGATGGTAAGCATTGTTCTTCTTCGTCAGAGAGGAAGGGCGGAATCATCTGATCCCCAAGAAAGTAATCTTCTATGGTCTTATTTTTTTTCCCTTTTCTGAGCATTTTCCCAGCCAGTTAATTGACTTCTGAGATTCCTCTCCACCCTCTCCTAGATCTACCCAGCTAGTGCTTGGGGTCTGAGATTCAAATGCTGCTCCCCAGTCTCAGGGCTTTCAGCAGTGGGCCCAGCTGCTATTCAGGGTAAGATTAAATCAGGTTCTCAGGTGGGGGCAGGGCTGCCTCCCAGGCTCAGTTCCCTCAGGGGGTTATGCAGAGACCTTTTGTAATGGAGCTACTGTCGAGTTCTTGCCTGCTTTGGGAGCCTCTGGCCGCCTGCTGCCTCTGCTGCTGACTCCTGAGGGGTCCTGAGTCATGGAGACACACTGCTCCCCTCTCAGCCCTTCCAGACGTCTCTTTCACTGACCTGTGCGTCTGTGGGTGGAGGGACCTTCACGACCATTGGAGATTCCGTCCCCGAAGCCTGCTCGGATCTGCTGGATCTGTTCCTCTCTGTGCCGCACAGCCAGGGCAGGGCTGGGCTCTGCTCCCGTCTGGGGCGCGACGGACCTTTGGGATCGGTTTTTCAGGGCTCTCTGGAACGGAAATCTCCTTCACTCTGTTTCTGCGAGACTTCCCCTTCTCCAGAATTTGTTGGGAGTTCTTTTTACAGGAGATCCATGGGCTGTGGGTTCGGAGCTAGCATATGTGAGTCTTTCTACTCCACCATCTTGGCTCCACCTAAAACTTTTTTAGAAGGCAACATAAACCTATAGGTAAAAGGTTTGTAGTGTTCAGCCCAGTATGTTGCCCTAACCCCTTGTTCCTTTCCCCCAAAAGGCATTTAATAAACATAGCAACAATAATGTCAATCAATTTCCTCTCTGTACTACAATATGAACAGTAAACTTACCCTCAGGTTTTATTTGTATTTTTATGCAAGGGAAAAATAATCTCATGAGAAATATTTTAGTCAGTTAAATAACTGAAGGTTTTGTTTTTATTTTAAGGACTCTATTTTAGTTACTTTAACCATAATATAGTAATGGATCACTTTGTATGTTTGATGTTAAAAGCTTGTAAAGTGGTACAGGATGGTTTGTTGGCAACAGTTTGATGTGTTCCAAAAACAAAGATAATTAACTCTGGAAGACATTTGTAGAATAAAACAATCCTGATAGGAGTATTCCTTGTTTACTGTGAAGGATATGTTTCCATAAAATTTACTGCTATGACAATTTCCAAATGAATCTCATTTTTCCTATTAATTCTGTTACAGAATGAGAGAGCTTATGTTTGGGGCGGGGGGAGAAGTTTTGCTCTCCCATTGTATTAAGCTCTCATTTCAATAAATCTATGAAAATCACCTAACTTCAAAAGAAAATGATATATTTCTGATTAGAGCTTTTCAAGAAGTGCGGTAAATTCCATATTCTATTGTGTTTAGTGCCCTTGATGTGTATGTGTGGAGGAGGCAGGGAGAGAAAGCAGTGGATTCTCCTCACATTGCTGTCATCTTCCTCCACACGGGATCAAGTTTTATTTGCTAATAATATATATTATATAATATAACATATTATAGTAATACCAATAATTACTGATAATATTTACTAATCATACTAAAAAATTTGTATCATAATATGATGCTTAAATGCAAAAACCTGACAAACTGGAATCCTGAGGAGAAATGAACATCTGCTTTGTATCACAGAATTTTCATAGCTGGAAGGGACCTTAGGTGTCATCCAGCTAAAACCACATTTGATTGAAAATACCCTGAATAAAATCTCTCACAAATGGTCATTTAGCCTCTGATTGAGGACCTCTAGTGATTGGGTAACTGTGAGAGCACATTCCATTTTTATGACTTTAATTGTTTGAGGATCTTTCATTATACTGAGCCAAACTTGCCTTTATGCCCTCTGGGGCCATGAAGAACAAGACTAATCTTCCTTCTGTTAAATGATCCTTAATGACGTTAAGGTAGCTATGACTTCCCACCATTACGCTCAAGTTTTCTCAGTTCTAAGATAAACATTTATAATTCCTTTAATCGACCCTCACGTGGCACACTTTCCCGTTGTCTCACCATCCTGGTATAATGTATGTAAAATAACGTATTTGAGTATATGTAGCAGTGTTTTTGAATCAGATCTTTCTTTTCCTCAAACAAGAATAATCCCTATAAAAATTTAGCAATTTTCCCATCTCCCAAATTTCAGATTGCCATAACACTTGAAATTACCCCTCATTGATCATTTCAGTTTTATATTTGCGTGGTGCTGCTCATCACTTGAAATTTCTGACTTCTTTCCAGCATCTTTGCATCAGTAACACCTATGTAATTTATCAGAGTATTCTGTAGAAGGAGATAATGGCCCATAAAGGCATTGAAAAAAAATCCTTTCATTATCTTTTGGGATATGAAGTTGTTGGACAACTAGCCAATGTCAGCTGAGAAAGAACGCCCATCTAAGAACAAAAGAAATATTGTTCATGTGTTGACTCTTCTGTTTCCAGCTTAGTGGTTTGCTTACTCAAGAGTAAACCCCTGGTGGCTGGTGCCTTCATTGTTGTTGAGTTGTTTCAGTCATGTCCTGACTCTTTGTAACCCCATTTAGGATTTTCTTGGCAAAGATACTGGAGTAGTTTGTCATTTTCAGCTCAGTTTTATAGATGAGGAAACTGAGATAAACAGGATTAAATGATTTACCCAGGGTCATACCTCAAGAATATGTCTGAGGCCAGAAATTCAGAAAGATAACACTTCCTGCCTTTAGGTCTGGAATCCTATCCACTTTTCACTTAGCTGCCCCTGGCACTCTCATTACATCGTGCTTAATATGTTGGGCTATTAGATGGACAAAATACTGATCATTGTTGGACATTAGCCACTTTGCAGTTAAGTGGGTCACTTCTTTCATCCTCTCTTCCATTGCCTGCAAAATACTGGAAGAAAAATTGTACCCTGGAGCTTGCAGGAATCCCTGAAATTCATTTTTCTGTAAAGTTGAATTTCTTTTAAGTGAGGGATACCTGTACCTTGGATGACCAGAGGGACTGAAGTTTTGGGTTAATATGAAATTCCTTTCTTTCCCCTTTTAATATTAAAGATAACTATACTTTTTGTTAAGTAGTAGGAAAAGTTCACTAATCTATGAAAATGAAATGATTTATTGAAAAGGATCCTTCTTTCATAAGATGAAAAAAGGCTCACAATTGTTCACTTAGTATACTGAAGCTTCAATGTGGTTGTTGATGAAAGTCTACCTGCTAGGAAGAGCTTAGGTTTATAGAAGTACTTTTGAATTCTTAAAGAAAAAAAAATCCATAGTGGGAACTTTTTTTCCAAACTGAACTCATAGATTTCTTTTTTCTTTAGGGGCAATGAAGTGGATGGGAAGGCAATTGGGATTAAGTGACTTGCCAAACATCACTCAACTAGTAAGTGTGAAGTGCTTTGAGGTTGGATTTGAACTGAGGTCCTCCAGGGCTAGTGCTTTATCTACTACATCACCTAGCTGCCCCTAAAGGCATTGATAAAGAAGGGTGAGGTTTCCCCACCAATTTATTTTTCATGTTCAAAAATATATTCCAATGATACGGTTTTGGATTATCTCCTGACTGTGTATTTATGGCTATAAGGTTGACTTTTTAAAAGACATATATAAACTACTCATCTTCAACTTATTTATTCACAGAAGTTGATTTATTACTGAATCCAAAGCTGGTGTTTAAAACTTTTCAAGAAGTGCAGTGAAACCCATATTCTTTTGTGTTTGGTGCCTTTGATGTGTATGTGTCGAGGGGCAGGGAGAAAAAGCAGTGGGTTCTTGTCATATTGCTTTGGTCTTCCTCTACACAGGATCAAATTTTTGTTTACTAATTTGAATTGACAAGTAAAGGTGTGAGTTGCAAGCTGTATGTATGTGTAGATGATGGAAAGATGGAAGAAAATGTGTACTTTAAGGCCAAGGTCTACTCTGTTAGTCTTAGCTTTATGCAAAAGCTGCTCTGCATGGCACACACTAGCAGGAAGATTT
Source organism: Potorous gilbertii (assembly GCA_028658325.1). NCBI lineage: Eukaryota > Metazoa > Chordata > Mammalia > Diprotodontia > Potoroidae > Potorous > Potorous gilbertii. Next base: position 6,052 of record JAQQSK010016198.1, on the reverse strand, counting down.
GTTTCAGGCAGTGATGCCTCATTCTTTCTTTTCTACATCACCTCCTATAATTTCAGATGGTTATAAGTCCCTCCCTCCTCCCCACTGTTTTTTTTCTTTCCTGATAAGAGAACTAGGCAGGCAGCCAATAGCTATTGAGCTATAATAGAGTCAGTGGTATGTACAAAATTTGATTACTGCTGTCAACACCAGATTGAATAAAAAAATGCATGTCCCAGACAGATACTTATAAAGTAAATGGTCTGTTGAATTCAGGAATAGTAGGAATGAGGCCATCATATTCTCTAATGAATGAAGTGATCTATGGATGGAGAGTGAGTATATGACAAGAAGGAGGAGTTTAAAAAAATTATGGTGATATTAAGTTACCTTTTGGGAATCTGGCATCTTTTGATAACCAGTTCTCACTTGACATCTGCTTTCTATACAAACATTTATACTGATTGTTAGTGAAGTGTTTGGATTTGTTTGTTTCTCTAAAGATTATTTCTTGTTTGACCCTTAATGTTGGCTGTGACTTTCATTCACATTAGATTACACTTTTAAAATTGTTTACCCCCCTTCTCTACATAATATCAATTTAGAGAAGTCTTACTGGGCTATATAGATAACTTTTACTGTTGGTAGAAGATGGTATTTATATTAAGATAAATGATATTTTCAAAGCTTCTTACGGAGGAAAGTTCTAGTCAACATCTGTAAACTCAGTGGTCACTTCCATATTCTATTCTGTTATGCCAGGAAAATGTGATGGCATTGGATTACAGTTATTTCATAAAAGTAGGTACTAGCTTAATTGAATTAAATATTGTACATGGTAGAGCCTAAAAGCATATGGTGAAAAGAAATGAGTTGAAAGAGTAAAAGGAAGTTTTCTTGGAGACCCTTCATCCTAAAAGAATCTCTCTCTGTGTGCCCTCATAGCATTTTGTGCATAATGAAATATCTTACACTTAACATCTTTTATTCTAGTTATTGTATATTTGCCTTGTTTTTCCTACTAGATTATAAATGCTTTGAGGGCATCTTTAACCCTATGGAATTTTGAAGATAGGAGTAGCATGATGAACATTTGTTGAATTGAGTTAATCTTGGATTCAAAGGAGAGATTATTCTGTTGAGCTAATAGTATTTATATATTTGCTTCAATGTTATTCTTTCTATAGATTTTTTTTTTGGTTATTTATTGAGTTTTGGGATTCAGATTTCATTTTGAAATAGTAAAATGGGAAATGATAAAGAAGAGGCATTTTAAAATCATCTTGTGATTTTCATGGTTATCAGATGGAATAAAATGTAGAGACTTTGTGTGAAATCCTATAATTTTTAGGGATAAAGACAATTTTGGTGCCTTTAGACTTACTTATTTAATACTTATGTGCATAATTACTGAGTTTTTAAATTTTAAAATTGAGGGAAGAATAATTAAGTGAGCATCTGGTTCCTGATCTAGATATGTCCTTGAGAACTTCCATAATAGATTTTAGATTCTTATTCCCATTTAATAAAAAATAGTGACTCACTCAGAATTACCGAGCAATCAGTGGTAAAGTTGATTGGACTCTAGACTGCTTAATATTTCTTTCTTTAGCAATTCTTTGCTGCTTATAAAAGAGTGCTCTAATTAAGTCTGCTTATATTTGTCAGAGAGAGGGGCAGGTAAGAAGAAAGAATTGATTTCAAATGATTGGAAAGTAGTATTTACATTTATAATTTCTTTTAAGACTTTTAAAAAGCATTTTTAGAACTAGACAAAGGATTAGATAATTGCTGCACACCTACTTTCCTGATGGCGCCTCCCCCAAAGTTGTTAGGGGCGTTGGGAGATTGATAGCCTTGTGCCACCAACCTAGGAGACAGATGTGGGGACAGATCAGTTCTCTCCTCTGCCTTCTTCTGGGCAGTGGCACATAGTTGGGCATTCCTTTGCTTTAAACTTTCATTTTGATTGACAAAGGCAAAATTTATTATAAAATTTTAGGTATTTATGTTGTTCCAAAACAAGGAAGTATTTCATCCTTTTCCTCCCATTGTATTTTGATTTCCACATTTTCCATCGGTTCCTTTGCTTACAAATATCTTCCTAATCCTGTGGGGCCCTTTCCAGTTGAAACTAATCCACATCTTGCCACTGGATCCAGATGGCCCCAAAGGAGAAAGTGAGTCTGGTGACTTTGCACAGGCCTCAATCACTTAAATCCAATTCATTTGCAAGTCATGGCATCCTGATGTCATGGTCCCCCTTGAGAATGAAGGAAAAATGATGACAGAAGGATAAATAAGAGTCTATCAAGCAAATAGGGGAAGAAGGGAGCATTTGGGCCAGAGAGAATAGGTACAAGGAGAAGCGTGGAAAGCATGAAATATATTTCACTGAGATAATGGAGAGAAATATTGTATTCTTCTTTAATTCCCCAAGTTCACTTGTATGATAAAAGAAAAAAAATATAGAGAGTAAATACAAACAGAGTAATCTAGCTACTCACAACAGATACTTTTTGCTTAATGTCAAATCTTAAGGCCTATTATAAAAGCTGTTTGATTTTTTTTCCTAATCTCTGTGCTTGTAAAATAAAAAATCCAATTAATTTTTGAAACCTAGTTAATTTATAAAAGATTTTCATGTTCCCAGGATAACCCACTTTATATGAGAAGCTGGGCAAAGAGTTACCCATTTATGATAATAAACAATAAAATGTAAACAGTCAAATATAATAAAATAAATAATAAAGATATAATACAACTAAAATAACAAATAATACAATTTAATAGCTAGCATTATATAGCACTTTAATGTTTGTAAAGTGCTTTACAAATGTTATCATGTCAGCGACTAAAAAAATGCTTGATAGTGACAAAAAAAAGGAAACAAAGTTGTAAGTTGTGATTCTTTATTATCAGTCTGTTAGCTGCATTTTAAATACATGTAATTCGGTATAAAAATAATAAAAATGGAGAGCCACAGAACTTGCAGGAGGAGATTACTTTAACTGTGATGTGTAACTTCCTGTCTGGTTTGTGAGAAGGGTGGGTTAAGTCTAGTCAGATCCTCTCATGGGAAAAGTAAATGTCACACAGAAAGAAAAAAACACAACCCAAACCCTTAGCAAAAAACAGGACATCCCAGTATGCAATTCGAATGCTGCTTTTGTTATCTGCTTCCTTTACATCTTTTACCTTCTCTACTTAGACTTATCTTAGGTGATGAGTGTACAGGCAGCTATTGTATTTCGATGGAAAAAGTACCATTTTGCTTTGCCGAATGATTCTGCTACTCAGGCTTGTGATCGTTCACCAGGTAAGTGTATGACTGTCAGCCAGTATAGTATTCTACATACATAATGCCAGTGAACATCTCCTCCCAATCATGTGGCCATTTTTGTAAACTCAGGAAGCCAATTTTGCATTTCATTACCTTGTAAAGCCATTTCAGGGATGGGTAAAAGGGCTCATTCTTTTCTCTTCATGATACAGTTTCTGTTATAGGACAAATACCTCAAATGGTTATAGATCAAAGGCTGTTGCACAGTTTTCTTTCAGAAAGGGTACCTAAAGTGCTGTACGATAAGTCTAAAAAAGTCTTCCTGTCTTTCCACGGTGGCTTACTGTATGTAAACTATTTGCTTGCTTTCTTGGTGGAAAAACTTTTCTTGGGCCAGAAGAATACTGTGGTGAGTATTTTGGTAATAGACTTTCCCACCCACTACATTAAAATTGCTATTTAGTGGCAAAAAACATCATTTTCCTTTTCAATCATAATTTTGTACTGAAGAGGGAGAATATTGAATTTTGGAATATGGTGTGTTTGTAATGAATATTCTAACTTCTTTTTTTATCATTAAAAACTTGTTAAGTTCACTGACAACTTGTAAGAAACCATACTTTCATGGATTGGTGCTCTTAGCTACTTTTCTTTGACTCAAACCTTTTCTCTCTGGGTGATTTGTAGTAAAGTTAATTTATGGAAAAAATGACAAATTTTATTTTTTTTGCAGTCATTCAAACTTGCATATACTTTAGTCCATGTAATTAACTTTGTAAAAGTTAAAACAAAATAGAAACTAAGTAGTATATATATATCTATATATATCTTCAAAATCAATCACATAGACTCATGGTCTGGAAGTAGTAGTTTTAGCATTAAGAGCAAGTTCTTACTTGTTATTTAATTTATGGAGTATGAAAAATTCCAGGCTTGTTAGAATTATAGGACTTTCTTTAGAATTTTTTGCTAGGTTTTTTCTTTTGCTTCTTTCTTGAGAATATCTCCAATTTATCCTGTATATGTCTTGTTTGTACATAGTTGCATGCTTGTTATCTCTCCCATTATCTGGAACTTCTTGAGAACCCATTTTATCTTTCTTTGCATCCCTAGAGATTAGCTCACTGCTTGGCACATAGTAGGTGCTCAATACTGTAAATTCTTGCTGATTTGACTTGACTGGCTACATGGATCCAGGGAATATAAGTGTAGAGGTTACACAAGGCCACACTAAATATGATTGTGCCTTTCCCAGCAAAGTCACTGGAGCTCCTTTTTATTCCTCTCCCCCTTGCCCTCTGCCTTTTCTTTCTTATAGTCTCTCAACAGAGAATTAAGGTACTGTTCACCATTAAGAACCCATATACTAGGGCACCTTTCTCTAAGCTGTGACCTGTCAGAATTTTCTGTTGGAGTTTCTTTTCGTCTCCACTCCTCCTGTTTCTTCCTCTGGTTCTAATTGTCTCCCTCTTCTTTGTTGCTTCTAGTTTGAAGGGATCAATGTGGTTATTATGGTTGATTTAATTAAGAAACACAGAGAGAAAAGTAATATATTAAAATACAACTTTTAAGTGTGGGAATGGCAACGCTTTAATGATCTGTCAGGATTTACAGATTAATCTCTGAACCTTACTTGATAACTAATTTTAGTGTGTTCTCAGCATCCTCATCCATAAAATTAAGAGTTTCTAGTTAATAAATTCAAATTTCCAAACTGGTTCCTGCCATCATGCCCTTGACTGCCCTTTGCTGCAATTCTCAGCAGAGACACCGGATTGCTGCTGCCAATGTGCCTCTTCCTTCTTGCCTGAGGCTGTTGAGAGTGACCAAATTCTCCTTTCCTTTCAAGGAAATGAAAAGTAGGTCTTTCTTAGAAAAAAAATTTTGGACCATACAGCAGCTGTAATCAGTTTGAAGATATTTGAAGGGTGCTATTTTATTAAAAAGAAAAGGTAAAGTAGAATCCAAATGGTTTTAGAGGTGACTTTGGTTAAAATAGTACAGCAGGCAAAGTATATTGATCTTTTTTTTTTTTAAAGTCAAATATTTTCCCTATATAAGCAGGATAAAACTTTATGTTTAGGGGAGAGGAGAAACTTAGTACCTGTTGGAAATGAAAATACATGAAGGAAGTAAGCTATATATTCAGTAAGCTTTGTCGAATGTAGTTTCCTTTTTCATTTCCTCTAAAGGAAGTGGCACATTTATTTAGCATTGTTAGTGTTTGAGGCCATTCACCAAGAGCTCCTTTTCCCCCTTCCTTATTCCATACCCCTCTAAAGTCATCCATTTCTGCTCCAGCAAAGACCCTTCTCTGTAAAGAAGACTAGTAGTTTCCCTACTAAAGCCAACCCCTTCATCCTGTCCCTTCCTTACTTCTCCAAGTACAGCCCTGCATTGTCATCTCTGCTTTTCTATCTAAGATAATACTCATTTCTCCCTGTGCACTAGTGCTTTGCTCGCTGTGGACAAACATGTCTAAGACTTCCCTTATCCTCAAAATCTTTACTGGATCTTCCCAAGGGACAGCTAGGTGGTGCAGTGGATAGAGCACCAGGGCAGGAGTCAGGAGGACCTGAGTTCAAATCTCATCTCAGACACTTGACACTCACCAGCTGTGTGACCTTGGGCAAGTCACTTAACCCCAATTGCTTCATCCTGGGTCATCTCCAGTCATCCTGATGAATATCTGGTCACTGGATTCAGATGACTCTGGAGGAGAAGTGAGGCTGGTGACCTGCACAACTCTCCCTCACTCAAAACAAAGTCAAGTGCAAGTCATGTCATCAT
>JAQQSK010016197.1:0-10520 GCA_028658325.1 Potorous gilbertii | reverse complement strand
AGAGAGAGAGAGATCCCTCCAACTACCCAGATACTGAGAAAAGTTTCAAGAGTTACAAATATTATCTTTCCATGTAGGAAGGTAAACAGTTCAACTTTAGTAAGCACTTGTGATTTCTCTTTCCTGTTTACCTTTTCATGCTTCTCTTGATTCTTGAATTTGAAAGTCAAATTTTCTTTTCAGCTCTGGATTTTTCATCAAGAATGCTTGGAAGTCCTCTATTTCATTGAAAGACCATTTTTCCCCTGAAGTGTTATACTCAGTTTTGCTGGGTAGGTAATTCTTGGTTTTAATCTTAGTAGATATGACTTCTGGAATATCATATTCCATGCCCTTTGATCCCTTAATGTAGAAGATGCTAGATCTTGTGTTATCCTGATTGCATTTCCACAACACTCGAATTGTTTCTACCTTTTTGCAATATTTTCTTCTTGATGTGTGGACTTTGGAATTTGACTACAATATTCCTAGGGTTTGTTTTTTTTTTTTCAGATCTCTTTCAGGTGGTGATTGGTGTATTCTTTCAATATTTATTTTACCCCCTGGTTCTAGAATATCAGGGCAGTTTTCCTTGACAATTTCATGAAAGATGATGTCTAGGCAATTTTTTTTGATCAAGGCTTTCAGGTAGTTGCATAATTTTTAAATTGTCTCCCCTGGATCTATTTTCCAGGTCAGCTGTTTTTTCCAATGAGATATTTCACACTATCTTCCATTTTTTCATTCTTTTGGTTTTATTTTGTGATTTCTTGGTTTCTCATAAAGTCATTAGCCTCCATCTGTTTCATTCTAATGTTTAAAGAACTGTTCAGTGAGCTTTTGAACCTCCTTTTCCATTTGGCTAATTATGCTTTTTAAAGCATTCTTCTCCTCATTGGCTTCTTGAACCTCTTTTGCCAATTGAGTTAGCCTATTTTTCAAGGTATTATTTTCTTCAGCTTTTTTTTGGGTCTTCTTTAGCAAGGTGTTGACCCACTTTTCATGCTTTTCTTGCCTCTCATTTCTCTTCCCAATTTTTCCTCCACCTCTCTGATTTGATTTTCAAAATCCTTTTTGAATTTTTCCATGACCTGAGACCATTGCATGTTTATTTTGGATGTTTGGGATGCAAAAGTCTGGACTTTTATGTCTCCCCCTGATGGTAAACATTGTTCTTCCTCATCTGAAAGGATGGGAGAAAATACCTGTTTACTAAGAAAGTAACCTTCTATAGTCATTTTTTCTTCACTTTTGGACATTTTCCTAACCAGTTACTTGACTTTTGGGTCCTTTGTCAAGAGTAGGTTTTGAGTAGATTACACTCTGGGGATCTGTAAGTTCTCAGTTCCTCTAAGGTGGGACAATTAAAGGAGAGGAGTTTACTTCTCAGGGGCCTTCAGCTTTACCACACCCCAGTACCATGCTCAGGGTTGAGATTCAGATTAGCTGATCAATTCCCCCAGAGGATTTAGGTGGGGGCAGGGCCCCACTCAGAGTAGAGGTTCAGATAAGCTGCTCAGTTCCCCCAGGGGCTTTAAGCTGAGTGCTCCAACAATGAACACTGACTGCTACTGCCTTGAGGGGAGGACCCTTCTCCCTTGTCACTGAGGTGAAAAAGCCTTCTCACTAATCTTTGAAGCTGATTTTGGTGTTTTTTTGGTTGAGGGATCTGAGAACCACAGCTGCTGCTGGGGATTCCACCTCTGAGGCCTGCTCCAGTCCTGCTCCTCCCAGGGCCACGTGGGCAAGGTTGAGTTGGGCTACACTCTGCTCCATGCCTGGCGCAACAGACCTTTCCCATGGGCCTTCTAGGTCATCCTCAGCTGGAAATCTCCTTCACTCTATCATTCTGTGCCTTCTGCTGCTCTAGAATGTATTGAGAGTCATTCTTTACAGATGTTTTATGGACTGTGGGGGAAGTGCTAGAGTATGTGAGTCTTTCTACTCCACCATCTTGGGCTCTACCCACCCCATCCCACCCTGAAAACCTTTTTTTATGTACTAAAAATGGTATTTGATGCATATACATTCAATATTGCTATTGTTTCATCAACAATGGTACTGTTAATCGTAAAGTAGTCTATCTTTGCTTCCCTATCCCTTTCTTTTGCTATTTGCTTCTGTTCTGAGTTGAGCATGGAGGCCTCCATACTGGATTGGGAACTGGTTGTCTGGGTGTTGGTCCAGTTCTATATTAGATCAGTCCCTTTTTGTGTGTCAGGAAGGCTTCCTTAACTCTGCATCGGGCACTGGTAAGGTACTTTCTTTTGATGTCATTCAAGTGAGGGTGCATCTTGAGCACTGTGCTACATGGGCACTGTCCTGTTCCCTGCAATGCTTTGATGGGACTGCCTAGGGGGTGGTCTAGCCCAATCTCCTGTGGTGGCTTAGGTATGGACTTCCTAGGACCTATGATTAAAGCTAGTCTGGCTGTATCTTTAGCTGTGGTCCAGAGATATTTGTGTTCTATGGTTACCCTTCTCTTATCTCTGTTCAAAGCTGCCACTGGTTCCTAGTAATTTCTTGTGTAATCTTGAATGAGCTTCTCTTGGTTTTCTTTATCATTGTTACTTCGGGTGCATTTTTATAGATTTTCTGGGACATCTGTGGGGAAACTGTAATCTCTGAAGTCTTAGCCTTGTCCTCTTAAATGAAGCCTCATTGATAATTTGGAAAAGAGTAGTTTCAGTTAGGGATTAAGGTTGGAGTCATTAAAACTTAAAAACTACTTTTTTAGTAGTCTTAATCATCCCCAAATACTCATAATCTCTAGGATACAGGGAATGAAATACTTTCCAAATGTAGAGATCTGGCAGAGGAGATCAAAATGTAGGAATAGGATGAGTGGGTGTTATCCCTGTTGCTCTGTCTGCTGCTGTAGATGTACTACGCATGCTTTAATTAAGCTGACAAAGGATTAAATGACATCCTAAGAACTCACCTAATTAAAAGCAGTTATTTTATTCACTTGTGCTCTCTGGAACATCCCTTTACCATACCAGACACTTTCTCCCACTGTTAAGTTTTTTCTAGGTGCTTCCATTTTGGTTAGATGCCCAGGGCAGCCATCTTTCACACATCCCTATCAAATCTATATCTTAGCCTTCAAACTTTGATGCCATCCCCCATGCAGTTACCTCTCCTTCTCCCCTTTTCAGTTCATTTCTATGCGTTTTGTGGGTTGTCTTTATACCACCAAAATTTATATTTCTTGAGGATAGGCTCTGCTTTTTGCTTTACTAGTATTTGCATACCCAGCCCTTAGCACAATGCCTGGCATACAATAAGCACTTAATAGATGCTTATTGTTGGGTTGGCTGTACAGTAGTCCTTAGGAAAAAATGCAAAAGATTACTAGCAAGATGGCGACTTGTCTTAGGACAGTGTCCAATCACACAAGAGAATTATATTATATTCATTGTTTTGTGACTTTAAAATGGGGGAAGAAAATACTACAGTCCCAGGAGATTTCATTTAACATAGATGCCAAAGAGTGGGGAACTCCACTGTGAAATTTCTGATGAGGCAACTCTGGTAAGGGCTTCAAAATTAAAGACTTTGCACTCTGTATATTTCACTATGTATAAAACTCAGAGAAAGGTCAAGATGAGAAAAATTTCTTAACAATTGCCCGGAGCCCCTGTTAACCTCTTAGACCCATATATGATAACACCCTGACTCATCAGCTTGACAAATGGGAAATTGCTTCAGAGCTGAAAGAATGTATTTATTTTGAGCATATTTAATGAGTGTATTTGTTGCTTGCCAGCCTTTGCATCTAAGGCAATTGATTATCATTCTAGAGCCAGCAATTCCTGGGAACATTCTAAATGCAAAATGGCCCCCAAGCCCTTCAGTACTACATTAAGGCACTGCCATCTTTGAAAAGCTTGAAACTGCTGGCTTTAAGGAAACTCTGAGTGAGAACCCTGCACACCAGAATTGACAGAGGGCAGCACAAAGCCTCCAAGCTGTCTTCCAGTCAATGCAAAAAGTAATTAATCGCAGCTGCCTGTTTTTGTTGCCGAGCTGGGGAAATGTCACTGCATACAGAAATTTCCAAGAGAATGACAAGGCCTTACCATAGTTTCTCTAGCCTAAGCTGAAATGAGATGAGCTCATTGTTGACTATTTTGGATAATGAGGAGGTAGGATAACATTCTTCTGGGTAAAATGGCCAGGTTTGGATTTCAAGTTCCACATCCATTCTATGTTTCACCTGGGATCAAAGCAATAAGTCCAGCTTGTGGAAAAACAATCCTGTAAGGCTCTTCCCAGACACTTTTGGCCTTTCACCAGTTGGGTGTTTTTCCAGGTATTTTTGAGAGAAATCTTCTGTTAGCATCAATGTGTTCTCCATAGGGAGATTGGCAAGGGAAGCAGTCATGTAGGAGAAAAATGTCAAAATGGTAACACGGGCAATGGGTCATTGTCTGTCATGATTCATCATTTTTGTGCCTACCTATCAAAGGTAAACTTCTAAGTACATGAAAATTTTCATGTGCATTGTATAGGAATATAAAGAGGCAGGTACTCTTGGGTGTCTCTGCTTTCAAAATGAAAGCTTGGAAATAAATGTCAGTGAAAAAATCAGTGCTTTGAGAAATCTTAAGTCAGATATAATTTATATAAAATGATGATATATAATATGTGCACACATATTTGTGCATACACGTGTGTATAGAAATAGATATGTTTATACACACAGATGCATAGACAAATATAAAAATATTTATATATACACATATTTGTAAATATATGTTGTATATAATCGTAACTGTGAATATACATAGATAACTGTATACATAGGTTTATGTGCATATATATCTTTATGTACACACATATATTATAAATATATGTGCATATTTACATGTATATATATGCATCTATTTAATGAATATTTCATGTGGGAACACTGCATTCCAAAGAAGAATGTATGGGACTTTAAGGGAGACTCAAGATCGCGCTGAGTCATAGGGAATTTTGTAGAATGTATCCAATTTAAGGGACAAAAAAATGGTTTTCTCTCTATTGAAATACCCTTCTACCTCCCAATATTTGAAAAATAGAGTTAAAAAAAGCTTTATTTTAGAAGCACAGGAAAATCGTCACCATGCAAGAAAAACATCCTAGTCATTCATAGTAATTATTCACTTTTTAATTAAACTTTATAAATTATTATATTTTTTTCTCATAAGAACCAGGTCATATAGGGAGTAAAAATATGATAATTCTTATTTTATCATTTCAGAAACTGAAGCTCAGTGGGGTTGAGTCTTTCTCACTGTCATGCAGATAGTAAGTGACAGACCCAAGACTCAGATCCAAGTCTTAAGACTCAAAGAACAAGGATCTTTGCTTTTTTCTTTTTTTAGCCACTATTGGCCAGTATTTTATTCTTCAGTCATAGAATTCAAGGTCTGTTTATTCTGGATTAGTGCATTTATTAAGAGTGCACCCTCCCTCCTTTTTATTCCCCAGCATAAAACAGTATAAGCCTCCGGGGTAAATGGTCACGCATGGTCAGTCTATAATACCGAACAGCTCCTTATTGAGGTCATGTGCTCTTTGACATGGCTTAAAACAGATCAAAGGGGGACCTAGGTGTCTGTCATAGCACATATGATTGCTATACCTTCTATATCAATTAATTACAGATAAGTAAGAAGAGAGGCCTAGAAGCTGGGGAATGGTGGAATACAGTGTGCAATATGATTATAATTAACTTTTGTCATGCCAGAAGAAACAATATAATCACTAACATTTATTTATGTAGCTCTTTTACATGCAATGGAACAAAGAATTCAAGGAAATCTGGGAAGATGATGAAAGGATGCAGAGTGAAACAAGTAGAAGCAGGAGGGTAATTTCTATAGGGTCCACAGTAGCATAAGGCAAATGACACTGAAAGTCATGGATTCTTTGATCAAGGCAGGTAGGGAACTGACAGTAAACTATTCTTCCTTTCTCTGTGCTGAGAGACAAGGGATTAGATGTGAATGCCATGACCCGCATGTTCGTTTTGCCTAGATATGTCTCTTTGTTGAGACAATGGTGTCCAGTGATGGTGGTGGTAATGGCAGTGGTGATTAAGGAGGGGGGAGTCATCAGGAAGTGACAGCAACATTAAAAAGCATATTAATACATTTGATCAATATTAATTTTTAAAATCCAAGAAAATTCATAAAGTAGCACTAAATTAGATAGATGATAGATGGATGGATGATAGATAGATAGGCAGATAGAATTTATAAAACACAATGTATATCAGGCACTCTTCTAAATGTTGAGGATAGCAAGTATCAGAAGGTAAGACAGTCCTTGTCCTCAAGGAGCTTCCATTCTCATGGGGAGGGAGAAGACAATACATAAAGAGGAACTACAAACCAGAGGGCAAGGAGCATGGGTAGGGGGATGGTATCGAAACGATAGGAAGTAAGATGGAGACCAGATCCCAGCACGGTAGAGTCATCAGTCAGGGGACAGAGTGGTCACTGCCTTGTAGTTTGCCTTGAGCCAAAGGAGATGGAACTAAAGAACATGGAAATACATTCATCAAAAGTGGTTGTTTCTTGGAGACTTTCCATATCCAGCTTTGCTATTTTCTTCTAACTTTCCCTATATTTCACGCATCTGGATGCTGCAGAGGAGCAAGAAGGTAGGGAAGGAGGAAAAAAAAAGACTTTGAGGAAGTAGGCAATTTGGATTAAAACTGGAGGATAGGAACTGAATTCTCAGTTGGCTTGGTTTCCAAAGGCAGAAATACTGTTTTCAGTTCCAATAAGCAAGCATTCTTTATCTTAGGTTTTGACATTCCTTTCCTTACTTATCTCATAGTCACATGGCCTGGAGAGCAAAGTACACCTTCAGGAGGTATCAGCTGATGATGCTGGCCAACTGAACAGAGGAAGGAGAGTAAAGGTTTAACTTTTCTTTCTCTAGCTCTACCTGAATTCTAAGTTTTCCTTCTTTGGTAGGGATTGGGGTGGAAGAGAGATCTGAGTAGGACCAAATACTACAGTTCCTTTCCTAGTTTTAGCCTTGAGCTGTAGTCACCCAATAATGGAAAATATTAGTGAGTTCTGGCATTGGGAATAGAGGGTAATTTTTAATCTGTCTTTATCATTTCCAGGAGGTGGGGTTCTGGTAGTCAGGACCACTGCTTTCTCTCTCTTTTCCTTCCAGTCCTAGCAGAACAGTGCATTGGACAGTATAGTCAGTTAATTAGCATTTATTAAGCACCTAATATGTGTCAGGTACTATGCTAAGAATTGGGAATTAAAGGCAAAAAAAAAGAAAGTTTCTTTCCTCAAGGAGATTGTATTCTAATGGGGGAGAACACATGAAAACAACTAGGTCTAAACAAGATATAGGATAAACTGAGGGTCATTTCAGAGGGAGGCATTAAAATTTAAAAAGACTGGAGAAGGCTTTTTGAAGCCAGTGGAATTTTAATTTGAGACTAGAAAAAAGCTGTGAAGCTAGGAGGGAGAGATGAGGAAGGGTATTCTAGGCATGAAGGAAAGACAGTGGTGCCCTGAGCTGAGAGCTGGAGTGTCACAAGTGATAAATATCAAGGAAGCCAATGTCACTGGATCATAAAGTACATGAAAGGAAGTAAGGTGTAAAAGATTGGAAAGGTGGGAAGGCGCACAGTTACAAAAACCTTTGAAAGCCAAATAGAAAATTTTATATTCGATCCTGGAGGGAAAGTCACTGGAATTTATTGAATAGGAAAGTGACAATGTTCACATCTGTGTTTTAAGATTAATTGCATAGATGAGTGGAAGACAAATCAGAGCAGGGTGAGACTTAAAGCAGGGGAGCCAACCAGAAGCCACCTGAAGCAGTCCAGGAGGGCAGTGATGAGGACCTGCATCAGGGTTGTGGCAGTAACATGAGAGAAGGGGCCATATCCTAGAGATTTACTGAAGGTAGAAAAGGAAGGACTTGATCACTGACTGGATGAGAGGGTAAGAAAAATTGAGCATTTGAGAATGATACCTACAATGTGAACCTGGGTCACTAAGAAAATGGTGGCACCTTGGACAATAACAGAGAAGCCAGGAAGAAAGGATGGTTTTCAGAGGGAAAATAATGAGCTCTGTTTTTAATGTTGAGTTTAAAATGTCTATAGAACATCCAGTTCAAGATGTGTAAAATGCAACTGGATTTGGAGTTTGGAAGACCTGAGTTCAAATCCTAGCACATCACATAACTATTTTTAGATACAGTTTTTCTTCCTAAGAAGTGAAAAGGCTCCACTAGAAAATCTCTAACATCCAGTTCAGAGTTAAATGCATGCCCCTGAGATTGACAGGTTCCTTCCCTGTCCTTTCCCCTCAGGCATCCTTCTCCAATTTTTATCGAGAAAAATTCCACTTAATTCCCCAGGTCAAATTTCCATATATGGAGAAAAGAGAGTTTCTCCTTTTTGTGCAGTGCTTTAATTCCTTCTTCCTTCCTTTCTACCCAGTGTTGTTTCCTCTTCACTTCTATTCAGAGATGACACTATTTGTCAGCCAAAATAACTACCCTGATGTGGTGTGTCTTCCTGTCTATCCAGGTGACATACTCAGGTTATAGTTGACTTCTTTCACCAGAGGAATAGGAGAAAAAATAGACAGATATAATCATGGTAAATATTATAGAAGTATAGTCATTTACAACCAATAAATTATACCAACTTGAATGTATATTTTTATTTAGCTTACTCTTGGTCAATATATTTAGCCATGCCTAGGGTCTACTTTTACTAGATCATTGCATTTATAAAGAATGCACCCTCTTCCTTTTACTTTCTAGTATAAAATAGTATAAATCCAAGGGGTCAGAGATCACTCACAGTCAATCTGTAATCTTGCCATAACGGGTCAATTGAGATTCATATGTTTCTTGGCAGAAACAAACCAAAAGGGGACCCAGTTGTCTGTACCAGGTGCCTGGCACACATATTTACTATATTTTATATCAATTAATTCTAAACGGGTAAGTTCTCTGGGAGGGTGAACTATGTGTCTCTTCCTTAAATCTGGAATAAAATTGGTGTACTTGGGAAGGAAGGCTAAGTGGGGCATGGACACATACCCAAATAGAGTGTTGTGTGGCTTTACCTGATTGGTGCCTAATCACTTAATACATGAGGCATTACTAATCCTGCCTACTTATGTATCTGTCTTGGGAGCTCTGATTGGTGTCAGAATAGCTATAATCTAATAATACTTCAATAGTTGAGCCTAAGCATCATAGATTCATCCTAAAATCTATCCCCTGACATCCACTTTTACATTCCCATCCTCACTACCATGCCTACCTATTTCTCAGGTTCCTTGATGGTATCCATGAGTGTTCGTTCATCTGACTCTATCTGTAGAGAGTATTGGTGTCATCTAAGCCCACATTGATGAATCTTGTGGGAATTAGTGTACCTGAAAAAGTTTCTATGGTCATTAGATTTATTTACAACAGTCAAAGAGATTTTAATTGGACACAAATAACTCTGACCCAATAGAAGACCTTCTGTTATTCCAAAAGAGCAGAATTCAAGTTGGCATTGAGGTAATAAGAAGAATGGCAATCAAGAGGAGCATGGAGATAGAAGATAGAAGAGGGGGTGGAAAAATTTGGTGTCTCTATATTAAACAGTAAGAATAACAATTTAGTCCTTAAGTATCACAGATGACAGTACAAGTTGCCCATCAGCTCTCCATTATAATGGGCACTGACCAACCATCCTGATGAGCAATTTCAATAACAGAGTGAGATCTAGTGGCACATACAATTTGTTTGGTGGGTTGGTTAGTGACAAGATGCATAATCTGTGGAGCTGATTGTTCCATATTTTTAAGCAAATACCAACTTTCTTCAACCAAATTGCTCCTACATACCACCACTGGGCCAAATTTGGAATTTAATTCATTTTCCAGGCATTTATTTGTTTTTAGAAACAGATGCTGTCACCTACAACAATTCTCCACATCAAAATATTTAGTCAACAAGGTTCATTCTTTGTGTCCTTTGTTTCCTTTAGAACACATTTTGAATTGAATTAAGAGTTGGCCATCTCTTATGATCCAGGGAATAGAGAACTGGACTCAAAGTCAGGAAAGCCTTGTTTGCAATCTTTGTTTTACTCCTTTTTACCTATGTGACCTTAGCTAAGTCATCCAACCCCTGAACCTCATTTAACACATTTATGAAAATGAAATCATAATATTCATAGAGATGATATAGATGAAATAATAATAGCACCTACCACGTAGGCTATTTGAGTTTATATATATATATATATATATGTGTGTGTGTGTGTGTGTGTGTGTGTGTGTGTGTGTGTGTATGTGTGCATGTGTATGTGTGCGTATGTGTGTGTATGTGTGTGTATGTGTGTGTGTATGTGTGTATGTATGTGTGTGTGTATGTGTGTGTGCGTGTGTGTATGTGTGTGTGCATGTGTGTGTGTATGTGTGTGTGTATGTGTGTGTATGTGTATGTGTGTGTATGTGTGTGTATGTGTGTGTATGTGTGTGTGTATGTGTGTGTAT
>JAQQSK010016196.1:0-10521 GCA_028658325.1 Potorous gilbertii | reverse complement strand
ATCTCCCATTCAGAATTCTATACTTGTCCCCTGGTCCCAGGAGGTTTCCTCCCTGCCTGTTACCTGCTGATGAAGGTCATCTTCTGGACCAGGCTTTGACTTGTGGTGTTTAGCATCCATGCAGACATTGAGCAGATCACTACCTTTCCGAAGCCCATGGGCCATGGCCATGAGGCCCAGGAACAGCAAACTGCATCCTGGTTGAAGCATCATCTCTGTGACCTGGAATGCAAGGAAAGGGGAAGTCAGACACTAAGGGAAGAGGGAATCAGGAAGGGGAGGATGGAAGAAAGAGGGGGGGCAAGTCATGGCTAAAGGTACCCACAATGATAGGTAGGGGGACTAGGCGTGGGAGTGGGGAGGGTCTAGGATCTATCTAAAGTTAAGATCTAAGCCTTAGAGTCATACACCTTTTTGGGAGTCTGGTGAAGTTTATGGACTCATCCTCAGAATAATGCCTTTCAATGAATAAATCAAACACATAGGATTACAAGAAAAACAGTTATTTTGAAATAGTTATCAACATTTTTTTAAGTTCCATAAATCCAAGGTTAAAAACTCTTAATTTGGGAAGCAGTCTCAGGTGTTTGGAATGGGGAGGGGAGGGCATTAGTTAAGGTGGAGAAAAGGGAATGGAGGGGCTAGGGAGGAGATGGAGCCCTGGCAAAGCAGAATCTGGGCTGGAGTGGGGCAGGAAGCCCAGACACTTGAGTCTTCCTGGAAGTGGGATCTCTTACCTTTGACCAAAGCTTGTTCCTCTGGACTCCTTATCAAGGGGAAAGGATCTAGAGTTCTTTCCCTATCAAAGGAAGGAGGAAAGAAGAGTAAAATCTTGATCTTTCTCTCTCTTCCAAGCAAGAGGGATTCTGTCCCCCATCCTCAGCCCCAAACATTACTGAGCCCAGAAATTTGGTCCCAGATTCAACACAGACACCTAATAAAATTGCCCTCTGGGATGGAAGGTAAACCCCAGGACTAGAAATCCTCTCTGCTAGGTTTAATTCCATCTCTAAGATGCACTCTGGTTGAACACACAGCCATCACTGTTTCAGAACTGAGAGGGATCTCAGAATGTCTAATGTGAGGGCAGGAGAGGCTAGACAGGTCCTCAGAGAGCATCTTGTTCAACCCAGTTATTCTACAGGTAAGGAAACTGAAGTACAAAGAGGGCAAAGGATTTCCCCAAGGTCACACTGCAAGTCAGCAAATGGGAATACAACCTGAACCAACTTTGGCAGTTTTTCCCCCTCTGCATGTCACTCTCTCCCTTGGGAAAAGTATAATTGGAGCTTTTCCTCCTCCTATTCCCCACCCCCAGCTCTAAAGACTTCAATTTCCCTGAGGGAAACTGTTCCAAATTGACATGGGGGTCTGGTCCAGAAAAGGGTGAGAGGCTTATGGCTACTAATCTCCAGGGGAAAGAGAGATTGGGGATCAGAAAGGGAGCTCCTTCCCCCAGCAGGGACTCTCCCATTTCATCCCCCAGATCCTTCCTCCCTTCCCTGAGTTTTTTCCTCAAATCCACCAAATTGACCCCAGGAATTCCCTGGAGCCCTTCCTTGATCACTGCACCCACTTCTAGCAATCTGTGGTAGGGAGCTGGGAGATCAGGCAACTAGAGATTAGGATGTGCAGACCTGCCCTAGAACAAAAGAAGGCTAGGTTCTAATTTTGCCTCTGCTGCTGACTACTATGTAACCTTGGGCAAATCCTTCCCAATTTCTGGGCCTTAGCTTCCCCTGCTATGAAATGAGGGCGTTAGATGGAACCTCTAATAAG
This sequence comes from Potorous gilbertii, assembly GCA_028658325.1. Lineage (NCBI taxonomy): Eukaryota > Metazoa > Chordata > Mammalia > Diprotodontia > Potoroidae > Potorous > Potorous gilbertii. The sequence goes on along the minus strand of JAQQSK010016196.1, from coordinate 8,742 downwards.
GAGACAGAGGGAAAGAGTTTGGAAGAAATCCTACCTCCAGAAAAAAAAGTTCAGAAGACCTTCAGAGGCCTTGTTTAGGATCCGGCTCTGGCTCCAGTTCTAGGCCCCTGTCCCTCCCACTTCACCCCAGTGGGAAGCTGAAGGTTAGTGACCAAGGAGACCAGGGATTGACAGGTGAAAGACTTGCCCAGCCAAGGAGAGGCCATCCAACCAAAGGAGGTAGCTAGTAATCTCAGGGGGCAAAGTTTGAAGGGCAATTCCTATGCCCACCCCCTCTCCAACACCATTAATTTTTGCCTTCAGTCCTCATGGAATGCAGACTGGTTAAGGAAAAAGAAATTGAACTGAACAAGTGAGAGTCAAGGTTGTGAGGAGAGGTACCCCTCCTCCAGATGTTCCTTTCCCTCAAGACAACTTCCTCCCTTCCCCTTCTCTCTCCTTCCTGAGGGCCCAATCCCTAAATTCAGGTAAAAAAATCCCATGTAAGAAACTTAGAACTGTGTAATATTTAAATTAGAGGATCAGAATTCTAGATTCTTACAATACCTGAATCATGACTGGGGCTCAAAAATTAACTTTTATTTTAGGAGATGGGAAACTGAGGTCCAGTGATAACTGACATTCACTGTAGTGACTTAAATTTTAAAATGCTTTACATACATAATCTCATTTGATCACAAGATTTAGAGATAAAAGGGACCTTAAAGACAGTCTTTTCCAACATGGATAATGTGGGAATTTATTTTGCTTTACTATGCATATTTGTTATAAGGGGTTCTCCTCCCCCATGAGAGAGTGGTAAAAGGGAGGGAAAAAAATGCTTAGTAATTGAAAAAATAATCATTGAAAACATTTTTTCAGCTTATCTAATCCAGAAGTTCTAGATCAAGGGTGGTTCCTGTGTCTTCAAGGCCATCTGTGGTCCTCTAGATCCTCAAGTGCTGCCAAGGGGATTTGTTCTGAGAAGTTTGGATTCAATCAAACGGCTGCACTTGAGGATCTAGAGGTGGTGGGTTCCCCACACCTGTTCTATGTCATTTTCATGTGTCTCTGTCCCATTTGAGAGTTTGGGGATAACATATTAGAATTGTTTTTAATGCAAAAAAATCAAATAGGATTATATTATGTTAAAATAGTTATATACACCAAGCAGAGACCCATGTCTCTCTTGCTTCCACATTCAGTTCTTTTTTGCCTGAAGCTTTCCCAACTCCCCTCAAACCTCACAGATGATCCACTGAGATCCAATGGGGTAGGATAAGAAGAACAATACTCTAGGTCAATGTTAATTCACAACTCTATGGCACTCTGAAGTATTCTCCACCGCAGCCAGTAAGAGAGGCAGCATCATTAGGGAAAGATCAGAGGCTTGTTATTCAAATTCTTTTATTAAGGGGATTAGTTTTGTGAAGTTTGGATTCAATCAAAGGGCTGCACTTGAGGACCTAGAGGCCCACATGTAGTCTCAAGGACCCAGGTTCCCTACCCCTGGTACTAGATGATCTCTAATTAATCTTTTTTTAACTCTGGGATTTCATATTCTATGCTCCAAGGTTCTGTCCTGCTCTTATATTCTATATTTTATGTCTTAAGCTTTGAAAGCCTATGAGACAGGTTAAGTGGTACCGTGGATAGCGTTCTGTGAAAACCCTCACATGCTTATTAGCCATGTGATCCAAACCTTTGTCTGCCTCTGTTTCCTCAACTGTAAAATGAAGAAATAATATTGCCTACCTTCCAGGGTTATTGTTAAGGATCAAAATAGATATTTGTAAAATGCCTGAAACATAGTAGGTGCTATACAAAAGCTAATTCCCTTCTCCCTAGGACCCCACACTACAACAAAGAGAGGCAAAGCTGGCGGGGATGATATTAGGCATTAAAATAATCTCTGCCCTCAGGCAGCTTAGTCCAATAGAATTAATATTGCTTTGGATAGATAGGTTTGCAAATCCAGCCTCACATACATAATACTAGCAAGTCACTCACCTCTTTCAACTAGTGAACTCATATGTAAAATGGGAAAATAATATCAACCTTACAGGGCATCAAATGAGACCCTTAAAATGAAAGATAAAGGCTAACTTATAATTATTAGTGAGCTAGGTAAAAGTCCACAAATCATTTTATTATGAGAGAGTTAATTAATAGTAAAGAAGAGTCCAAGGAAAGATATATGAGGAATCAAGAGATCACTTTCAAATTGGAGAATGAAGCAACACACACTGGGGAGCAGGGACCTGAGATAAGGCTGGAAGGTAAGAATTTTAGCAGCTGGGCCTTGGGAGGGGTGGGGGGGAAAGTGATTCGGTAAGAGAAGGGTGGGCTAGGGCTAAAGTGAAAGCCAGGGCAGCAAGGACACTCAGGGGATAGAGTGTAGAGCTTAAGTTAAAATGCCTGCTCTTCCAGAGTTCAAATCTGACCTCAGACAATGTGACTGGAGGCAAGTCAATTTAACCATTTTTGCCTCAGTTCCTCAACTGTAAAATGGGCTGGAGAAGGAAATGGCAAACCATGCTAGTATCACTGCCAAGAAAACCGCAAATGGAATCACAAAGAGTCAGACATAACTGAATAACAACAAAGCCTAAAAGGAATACCTGAAGATATAGGAGGAGAGATTAGGGAACAGTCCCTCAGGGTAAATGGCTGGGGAAAAGCTAACTAGAGAGAGTCTTGAGTTCCACACAAAGGAATTTGGAGAATGCCTGGTAAACGGGAGAAAGCCACAAATTCATCTTTAGGAGCAAGAAATCAAGGCAGTCTTCAAAAGTCAGTGGAACAGAATTATTTGAGGAGCTAATTTAAACAGAAAGGGAAGCTAAGAGGCTGAGGTGATGGATAGGAAGAGAAGAAAGAGACAAGAAGGCTAGGGTTTGGGGAAAGAGCTGGAGAGCCAAGTAGGAAATGAGGAATGAAAGGTCCCCAGAATTGCAGGGGATAGGGGAGGAACTCAGACATAGAGAGAGGTTTAAGAATCATGAGAGTGGAGGAGTACAAGATTTCCCAAGAAGAGAAACATATAGAGGAGAGAGAGAGAGAGAGAGAAGGGGGGAGAGAGAGGAAAGAGAGATAGAGAAAGAGAGAGAGAGGGAGGGAGGGAGAGGGAGAGAGGAGAGAGGCAGGTTGTCCCCAGCCTTTCCAATAGCCTTAGCCACATGTGTCTACACCACTTTAGCACCTTACCTGTCTCCTTTAGGTTTCCAGAGATTCTATGGAAGTCAGGAGCCCAAAATAATAGAAAAGAGCCATAGAAAGGGAGTTTCCTTCTATTATAAAGCCAGTACTAATTTAAATACCAATTGTGGCTCCAGATTTAACTGGGCTTCAGTGGTTTGAGGGGTGGGAAGAGAAAACTTGTCCCAAACCCTGACCACACCCCCAGGTAAGGGAGGCATTCCAAGGTCAAATGTCATCTTGATTCCACAATCTACTAAAGACCAAATGTCTATTGTTTCTTTCCTCCAACTCTACCCACTCCTCCAGTCCTGAGAGTTGAACAGTAAATTACCTTAAAGGTCTGAACAAAAGGGAAAAATTAGGAGTTGAAGCTCCAAAGAAGAAAGTGCTTTTTCTAGTACTAGATGTTCCAAAAGTCTAGGTGCAGTTTAAAAGACTTAAGGGACTCTGTGCTGGTGAGTAGGACCATCTGAAATGCCCTGCCTGGTTTCCAAATGGCCCATTTGAACTAAGTGGAACAACTCTAAACATGCCCTCCTTGCATACTTAAAAATGGAAACCTTCAAGTTACCAGACCCACACAAAGTACATCTCTAGGCCCTAACACCTAGGAAGTATGATTTCTAAGGCCACTTCTCAGTGATTTTTGAAAGATCTTCTGTAGAGGAAAAAAAAAGAGTGAATGTCCTCGTTTTCCAAAAGAAAAAAGGGGCGGGGGGGGGGGGGGGGGAGGTAAAGAAAGATCTGCCTACAGACTATAGACTAATCAGCTTAACTTTGATTCTTGGCAAAATACAACCTATCCTTAAAGGAATAGTTAGAAAACTGGTAGAAAAAGAATTAGTGTATATGGTAGTGATTGTGGAACACTGAAAATAAATAAAATTAATTAATAAAAAAAGAAGAGAAAAAGAACTAGTAGTTTTCTGTTTCGAAACTGCCCAAGGATAGGGACCATCTCTTCAGAGTTGTCAGTATGTCAACCTTCAGACACCAAATGAAACCAACAGTCGAGGAGAGAACCAAAAAGTTTGCCAGAGATTAGTGTGTCAAGATTAAGTAAAAGCGGCATAAACCATGAGTCACTGACAAAGGGAATCCAAGACCACTCATTGGCCAGATCTCGATGGCCAGTATTAGCTATGGAAGCAATAGTAAGACTTGCGCTCCCCAGGGGTTTCAAGTAAGATTCGGTACCTAGTGTCAAAGAGCTACAAGTATTCCTGATAGTAACAAATCTTACTGTGCAGAGGCTATTCACAATGTTTCCTCTAAGTATCATAAAGTCATTTCTGAGAAAGCAGCTCAGCTGGCCATTGGAATCCCTGGGAAAGCATATTAAAAATCTCATTTGCAGTGAAACTTAAGAAGTACTATTTTTTTCTGAAATCATTTCCCAACTTGTGAGAAAATTTATTTGAAAGATGTGTTCAGAAAGGCTGTGTCTTAGCAAAATGGATTGAGAACGGAGCCCCCAGACAATGAACAATAACTAGCATTCTATTGACAAGGTAGGCAGATGGTTGCATGTACTTGGGCCCCAATTCTAAAATCACACTTCTCTTTAAAAATCACATTTCTCCCTAGCCTCAAAATACCATCTCAGGCAGTTTCTCCTCAACCCACAGACACAGCCTGCCCTTGCAACACCTGTTATCTCCCTTCCTGTAGCCACCTGCACCTATAGAACTCATTAGTCTGAACCAGCTGTGTACTGAACTGGCTGTGTACTGGGTCATAACAACATTTACTACTCATGGACCAATCATACGTATCCTAGACTGGGACATATCTATACTCCCTTACATTAATCTTGTCTACTAGATATTGATGAGAGAATCCTGGTTTTCCCCGGTCTGCTCTAACTGCTGGTTGACTTAGAGACATGTCAAGCCTAAAACCACACCTCCAGGTAGCCCCACTTTGGGCTATTTCCGATGAATTTTGAGTAAAATACCTGCTCAGGATACCAAAAGTGCATGTTCCTTTAAGAACTGACCACTCCCTAATCCCATCCCAAAACACCTAATTAGCATATTTGGCACAAGTAATACTACAGAATATACTGTATAAACTTTAAAGTTGCAGGTTCCCTAAGAGCTCTTGCCAGTTGGAAAGCATAATAAATCTTTACCTTGATTTCAACAATGCTTGAGTTCATGAGTTCTTCTCCAGAAGACCTGCCCCTGGTACCCCAGTCTTTGTGGGGGGTCTCACACCCCGTTTCCACCTCTCATCAGATGGTACAGTGGATAGAGTGCTAGCTAGGCCTCAAGTCGGGAAGACCCATCTTCTTGTCAAGTTGTATGACCCTGGGCAACAGAGGCCCTTACCCAAACTAAAGTCAGAGTCTTTTCAAGGTAGAATGTAGAAAAGAATTTTGTTATGATCTCCAGAGAAAGGGCCACTCCAATCTGACCAGCAATCAGGGAGGAGAAGCAGCTTACAGAAGGCAAAAGTGTTGTTATATACCCCTAATGCAGAAATTCCCCAAACCCTCCCTCTAGCTGGCCTTTTCCCGCATTGACTCAGGGTCAGGCTTACAATGTAAACGTGGAAAACTAATCCCTTTACACGGATCAAGGAAATAGAAATTCAACCAATATACATATTTCAAGCAAAATTCATAACCTTATTTGGATTGCATGGGCTGAGGTGGCACTTGAGAGAAAGGGTCTTGGATTTCATAAATTTTGGGTTCCTATTAATCTTGTGACTTTAGGGAAAAGGAAACTTAGGCATGCTTAATCTGGCCATGTTACTGAGAAATATTCACCTATCCCACTCATCATTTAACCCTGTTTGCCTCAGTTTCCTCTTCTGTAAAATGAGCTGGAAAAGTAAATGGCGAACCATTCCAGTCAGACACAGCTGAACAACAATACATACTCTGTAGTTCAGCTTTGCAAAGCCCTTTATGGAATATCTCATTTTACCCTCCCAATAATCCAGGAAGGTAGTATCTCCATTTTATATATTAAGGAATATTTATATATTAAGACAGGTTAAATGACTTGCCCAAGACCAATTGTGTCATACAGAATCCTAGTCCAGAGATCTATCCACTGAGTCGCCTAGAGAAAGAGTAATTCTTATTGTGTTCACAACATTGCCTTCCCACCCTTCAGAAGTAATCAGTCCTAGGAATCACATTGTTTTTCTCAGTTCAAGACAAATTTAAGTTATCAGTGTAAGGAAGGAGGTAGCAGTGTGCTAGTAAATCTTAAGGTCTCCCCCTGCATCCAGGGCCATTGCCAGTCATCCTGACATATGTCTTGCCACTAGACTCCGGTGACTGGAAGAGAGAGTGAGGTTGATATCTGCACCAGTCTTGCTTCACTTAAGTCCAATTCACTTGTGAGTCAAGTCATTACACTTGTGATGTCACTAGGTCTCTTAAAAAATGAAGGACATACAACTGTCTGTGAGTAGAGGTAGCTGCCCCCCTCAATCTCCCGCCCTGTTGGGCAATGCTTCTATTTCCTTCCCTTCCTTCCTTCCTCCTTCCCTTTCTTCATTCCTCCTTCCCTTCCTTCCTTCCTTTTTTTAGGTTTAATGTGCATTATTAACATTTTATCAATCCCTTTCTTAAATCTAGGCAATCATCAAAATAATAAATCAAACTATGATTTGTAGTGTTTACCAGTTTTCAAGGTGTGAATACCCACTTTGTAAATTTAACAAATTGCTCTTCAGAATACCCTTAGAAAGGGGTGTTTAACTCAAAAGTGAGGGGAGTAGCCTAGGAGGGATGGGATAATGACTTGGTAGCCCAATTCGGGAATGTTAATTCCAACTATATTTTAAGATAACTTTTCCTTGTTCCAGTTCCCTATAAAGATTACCTGATATTACTCTGGGGCAGTCATGTCAGAAGCCATGGGGAACTATGCTAGTTTGAACATCTCTCCTTCTAAGCTAGACATGCCTTGAAATTAAATGAATATGAAATTAAATAAAACTTTGGGCAAGTTATTATGGGGTGAGGTGTTTATTTTTTTTTAAAGATAGAGGCTGATAAAGTGGAATTCTCAGCTTAAAATATATGTCACACCCACTACTATTGGTATTCTGCTCTAGACAGCCAGGTGGCACAGTAGGTCTAGTGCTGGGTCTGATTTCAGGAAGACCTGAGTTCTAATATGACCTCAGCTACTTAATAGCCATGTGACCATGGGCAAGTCACTTAACCTTTCTCAGACTAAGTTTCTTCATCTGCAAAATGGGGAAGCTAAAGACTGCCCAATAAACAAGTGCAATTTATCCTGTATATATAATCTGTACATAGTTATTTGCATGCTTACTCCTCAGTTAGAGAGTGATCCTCTGGAGATCAGGAATTGTCTTTTGTTTTTCTTTGTTTTCAGCTCTATTACTTTCATTATTTGTTAAAACAACTAAGGATTGAATTATGACACTATTAATTAGGAGAATGAACCCCACAATTTGAAATAGTTTTCCAAAGAAACTAATTAGATTGCTTCATAGAAGAGGAAAGCCAGAAGTCTCCCTGTTCAGCCTCTGAGAGATTTACATTATTTCAGAGTTTCAGGGAAGAGTCCTAGCAGGGCCCTGTTCAGCCTTTGAGAGATTTACATTATTTCAGTTTCAGGGAAGAGTCCTAGCAGGAACAGCACTTAGCAGATAAGTTATTTTGTAGAGAGGGCAATTCCCAGGCACAAGTCCAAAGAGAGGTATATCAATATGCATCAACATTCAAATTTGGGGAACCCATAACATAAGCATTGTCAGCTCTGAAAACAAATGAACACAGAGTCATAGAAGTTATGCAACCTCTATTAACTCTGAAAATACCAAAGAGTTCCCACAGGTTGGCACAACACAGTTAGCTTTGAAAAATAAAATAAGGGGAGGAGCCAAGATGTCAGAGTAGAAAGACTCACATATGCTAGCTCCGAAATCACAGCCTATAAAATACCTATAAAGAAGAACTCCCAACAAATTCTGGAGCAGTGGAAGCCACAGAACAACGGAGTGGAGGAGGTTTCTGTTCCAGAGAGACCAGAAAAACCGATGCCAAAGGTCCGTCGTGCACAGGACCAGAGCAGAGACCAGCCCTGCCTTGGTCATGTGGCCCCGAGAGGAGCAGATCTGAGCAGGCTTCAGGGATGGAATCTCCAGCAGCCACGCAGTTCTCTCCACCCAAAGACGCAAAGGTCAGTAAGAGAGACTGTTTGGCAAGCCAAGAGGGGAGCGGGGTATCTCCATAACTCAGGCACCCTCAGGAGGCAGCAGTGGAGGCAGCAACATACAGGGGCTCCCAAAGCAGGCAGGAGCTTGGATCCATTGTTGAAGGTCTCCACGTAAACCCCCTGAGGGAACTGAGCCATGCAGCAGCCCTGCCCCCACCTGAGAACCTGAATTTAATCTCACACTGAATAGTAGCCCCAACCCTGCCAAAAGCCCCGAGGCTGGGAAGCAGCATTTGAATCTCAGACCCCAAGCACTAGCTTGGTGGATCTGGAGGCAAGGTGGGTGTGGAGAGGAATCTCAGAAGTCAAGTAACTGGCTGGGAAAATGCCCAGAAAAGGGAAAAAAAAT
>JAQQSK010016195.1:0-10521 GCA_028658325.1 Potorous gilbertii | reverse complement strand
CAAGGAAGAATGAGGGTCATCAAATTTATTTTTTGCAAGGCTTATGTGAGGTAAAACGTGATCATTTTAATTAACAAAACAATCAGTCAATTCATCAAAATGTAATTGTATTGTCATTGTGGATGGTAGAGCAGAATGATCAATGCATTAGAAAGATGAGGCTGCCCAGCATGAAGGCTGTTTTGGAAGGAGCAGAGAAGAGGGGGAGAAAGACCTGCTTTGGGGATGCTGCAATAGTGCTGGCAGGAACTTGGTGGTGAGGCCCCCTGGGAGCCATGGGAACAGCAGGGAGAATGGGAAGGACAAATGTGAGAGATGTTTCATAGGGGATTGGACAGGAGTTGTTTCCCAACAAAACTGAGAGGATATAGAAGATTAAACAAATAAAACAACTGGTTGCTCTTCCTATTATTGATCTACCTCTTGAGCCAATAATTCCTTTAAACCAGAAGTTCCAGCCACAGGTTTGTTGGTGAACATACTCTTCATGTGGAGACTTACCCTGATCTACTTCCCTAACCAAGCCTGCAGACCTGCCCCAACTGCTCAGAATTCAGCAGGAGATCGCTATTAGCCTTGGAGGCAATTTATTATCTCTACATAATAAGGATACAGGAACACTTTAGAAAAGGGACTACTTTGAAGAGATGAATGTCATCTGGTGTGCTTGTTGTTAAAAAACCAGCCCCTCTGCTGTTTGACCTTAAACAGGCAGACAGAGCCAATTGTAGGCACAAGTTGCCCAAGAGGCAAAGTTTGTAAATTATTCACTTCCTTGATTTCTCTCTGCCCTTCCCTCTCCTACTTTCTGCTCTTATGACTGCTCCACCCTAGTTCACCTTTCCTCAATCTTGTGACTCCCTTCCCCCATACCCTAGAGTGTTTGATACAGTTCGTGCTATGAAAATGAGTTTTGAAGAGACTAGAGATCTTGAGAACAGATTTATGGAGAACATGACAATGTAATAGCAAATGTGTGTGTGTTGACTCTTGTTCCACATTCCCCCATAATGCCAAGCAGGTATTCATGTGATCTTGATGTCTCATCTAGGGGGCCCTGGGAGGATAAAACCTGCCTACTGGCCTAGTAGCTACAGTGTTGGCCTGGAGTCAGGTAGACTGAGTCTACATCAAATTTGACCTCAGATATTTGCTAGCTGTGTTACATTGGGGTCACTGAAAGTGGTCAAGAAAGAAACTAGCATGATTAGATCATCTTTCTATTTTTGTATTTGTATCCCCAGTGCTTTGCACAGTATTTAGTACATATTGGCACTTAATAAATATTTATCAAATGACTGAAAGAATGTCATACCAGCAGAGCCTTTGTATAAAATAGTAGTCAATCACTAAGCTCAGTACAGGAGTCAATGAATATCTGTGAAGCAGTCTAATAATATAGAACTTAAAATTCATGAGTTGAGAATGCCAGTCAAGCCATGATTCTTCTCTTGGGTGGCTGTCCTCATATAAGTACATGTTTGTTCATCTTTTTCCTTCCTACTCCCTCTCTATTCTGGGTTAAGTACATCCCAATGATTCCTGTAGCCAATAGTGTAGTGAAGGAGGTTGAGACAGAGGAAGGGGATAACTTTCTCCTCCCCTAAATAATGACATCTTGCATTTTCATTTCAGCTATGAAGGACATTAAAGAAATGAGAAACCAAACAGTTGTCACTGAATTCATTTTCCTGGGATTTTCCAACCACCCAGAACTGCAGGGATTGCTCTTCCTGGTATTTTTAGTTGTATACTTGGTAACTCTTCTGGGAAACTTTCTCATATTAACAGCAATCAGAATCAATCCTATTCTTCATACTCCTATGTATTTTTTCCTCAGCAACTTGTCCTTTCTGGACATCTGCTACACCTCCACCACTGTACCCATCATTCTGATGAATTTCTTCCAAGAGAAGAAGACCATTACCTATGAAGGCTGCATGTCCCAGCTCTTTTTCCTTGTTACTTTTGCAGGTTCTGAGTGTGTCCTGTTGGCTGCTATGGCTTATGACAGATTTATAGCCATTTGCCATCCATTACGTTACCCAGTTCTCATGAGCAAGAGGGTCTGTGCCTCCTTAGCAGCTGGGTCCTGGTTGTGTGGGTTAGTGAATTCTCTAACACATACAGGGCTGACAGCAATTCTCAATTTGTGCGGTCCTAATCAGATCAGTCATTTTCTCTGTGATATCCCCCTACTCCTGAAGCTCTCCTGCTCAGACACTTCAGTCAATGAGGTTGCTCTCTATGTGTCCAGTGCCACCTTTGGTCTTAGTCCCTGCCTCTTCACTGCTGTGTCCTATATACTCATTATCTCTGCCATCTTGAAAATTCAGTCTGCTCAAGGGAGGAAAAAAGCCTTCTCCACCTGTGCCTCTCATCTCACTGTGGTGCTCATCTACTATGGAACCATAAACTTCAACTATGACAGACCCAGTGCAGGCTACTCCCTAGACATGGACATCCTGGCCTCTGTCCTCTTCTGTATTGTTACTCCCATGTTAAATCCCATCATCTACAGCCTGAGAAACAAGGATGTCAAAGGTTCCCTGAAGAAACTATGTGAAGGGTATATTTTACCCAGAGAGTTCAATGCTGAAATCGGTTCTTAACCATGAGCCCACAAATTTGGTCTAAAAAAAATTATTAACTGTATTTTCAATACAATTGTTTTCCTTTGCCATCCTATTTATTTTAAGCACTTAAAAGCTTTATTCCCCACCATCACTGTCCGTTTTACTCTTTCCATTCTCTTATTTTTGCCTTCAATCTTTACCTATCTACTGGTTGCTTCCTTACCGCCAACAAACATGACCATTTCTTATCTCCTGCAAAAACTCTCAGGGGCAGTGCAACAGAAGATTATGGGGATGACATCATCACCCAATTTAGCCCTGGTAACTACAGGCTTATTACTATAATGATGATGATGATATTAGTATGTGTATGTCTATCTTTATGAGTGTATGTGTGTACACTTTAAGGTTGGCAAACTATTTTTTATCTATTATCTCACTTAAGTCTTGCTCTTTCTCCCTCCCTTCCTCCTTCTCTCTATCTTTCTGTCTGTCCCCTCTTTGTATATACACACACAAAACATATATAATAAACATAGATATGTGTACTCCTGTCCCATACGTAGCACAATACAATTTAGAAAAAACTAGGGATATTGAAGACATAAAAAATGAAAACTTCTTAGAACAAAGCACCATAAAAGAATATTAGTTAAGCTAAAAGGTTGGCTGTGGTGCTGCTGTGGAAAGTCAATATTTTGAATGACATTTATCTCACTGAGGAAGGACAAGGTCAAGGACCTGAAGTATGGACAAAGAACAAGGCATTAGCTGTTTTAGTTAATTCAAGGAACTTTAGGAAGTTGTAATCAGAAGTGAGAGAGAAAGCTTATGGAAATAGACAAGCATCAAATTAATATGAGAAAAAAATTATCTCAAGGATAAAATATTAACTCAAAATGGAACAAAAAACAAGACAAAAGAAATAAATAGAAGATGTAAACTCAACAATTGTAACTATAAATGTACCTGGATTCTAAAATCCAATAAAAAGAGAGAAAATGGAAGAATGGATAAGAAAACAAAGCCCAGCAATTTGTTGCATATAAATCATACATCTAAAAACTAAACTGTCAAACACAATGAAAATGGGAGGCTAGTACAAAATTTACTAAGCATTAGATGAAACTATCATTACCATTGAGTGTATTTGCACAAAATAGTATATAGCATCTAAATTCACAAAAGTGAACAGGATAAAAAAAAACAGATCAAAAGAAAATCAGACCTAACAATTGTAGAAGACTTTAATATGTCTCACAGAACAGGATAAATCTAATAGAAAGAGAAATTAGGAAAATATAAAACTGAAATAACCATACGACAAATTAGATTTGAAAGACTAATTCTGATTATAAACACCTTGTGTTTGATACAGTTTGATACATGTAAAGATTTAAACTTGGCAGAAAAAGAATATACTATCTGGTAAAATTTGTTGGAAAAACTGGAAGCTATCTGGCAGAAACTGGGTATAGACCAGTATCGTACACCATTTACCCAAAGGTCAAAATGGATTATTACCTAGACACAAAGTGATGTCATAAGTAAGTCAGAAGAATATGGGGCACATTACCTATCAGATATATGGATAAGAAGAATTTAGGAATAAACAAGAGACAGAGAGCCTTGTGAAATATAAAAGGTTTAAGTTTGATTACATTAAATTAAAATAGTTTTATACAAACAAAACCAATGGACCCAAGATTAAAAGGAAAGTAAAAATCTGGGAGAAAATTTTATGGAAAATTTCTTAGATAAAGGTCTCATATCTCAAATATATGGAGAACCTTGTCAAACTTATAAGGATATGAGTCATTCCCAAGTTGGTAAGTGGTCAAAGAATACAAACAGGCAATTTTTTTAAGGAAAAAAATAAAAACTATATTTAGTCATATGAAAAAATGTTCTACATAATAATTAATTACAGAAAGGCAAATTAAAACTACTTTGAGGTAGCATCTCCCATCTATCAGATTGTCTAAAATTATAGAAGGGGAAAATTTTGGAGGAGATCTGGGAAAGCTGTGAAAAGGTCCAAACATATTGGAGAACAATCTACAATTATGCACAAAGAACTACACAACTCTGTATACCTTTGGACACAGCATAACACTATTAGGTTTATTTCCCAAAGTGATCAGGAAAAAAGGAAAAGAACCTATATTTTCTAAAATATTTATAGTAACCCTTTGTGTGGTGGCAAAGAACTGGAAATTTAGGGAATGTCCATGAAATGTGGAATGGCTGAATAAGTTGTGGTATATGATTGTGATGGAATATTACTGTGCTGTAAGAAATGACAAGCAGGTTACTTTTAGAAAAACATGGAAAGATTTGTATAAAATAATTGGAAGGAAAATGAGCAGAACCAAGGGAATGTTGTATACAGTAACAGCTATATTGTTCAAAGAGTAACTGTAAACAACTAAACTATTCTGAATAACATGAATGCTAAAATCAACTACAATGGACTTGTTAAGGAAGATGCTACCTACCCCTAGAGAAAGAACTGATATATTGAAGTATATATTGTATAGTTTCACATATATTTCTGTGTCAAATGTTGACCTTATGTAGTGGAAGTTTCAGAGGGAGACAGCACAGAAATCAAAATGTAACAAAAATAAATTAAAATTAAAAAAGAAAGATAAATATATCTTCTGAACAGATGAATAAAGAAAACACATATTCTAAATATTTCTTGGTACTTTTATAAAAGTAGACAATTGGCACAGAGACATGAATAAATATAAAAATAACACAAATAGGACGCACATCCCGTTAGATCATAATTCAATAAGCATAATCATTAATACAGGGAATAAAAGCCAACATCTGAGATTTAGTAATGATATCCTGAATGAATGGATCAAAGAACAAATCATCGAAACAATGAACAACTCTGTCAAAGAGGAGAACAATAATATACAATATACCAAAAATTTTAGGATGTACAAAAGCTGTGGCTAAAAATATATTACCAAACTTTAAAAAGAGGAATAAAAAATAGAATATGTAGTTATTAACAATAGAAAAGAAAAGAAACCTAGAGCATCAACAAACCCAAACTAAGCACAAAAAGAACTCAGAAAAAGGAGATGTAATGGAAAATAAAATATTATAGAAATGGTAAAACAAAGTTGAGGACTGGTTCTTTGAGAAAACCAATAAAATCAATACACTTTTAGCCAAGCTAATTTTAAAAAAATAAAATTACCAAAATTAAAGTGGAGTGTGGTGTAGACACTAAAAGTTTAACAACTCTTTAGTGAATTGAAGTTTAAAATGCCTGAATTATACAGTAAAGGAAGATCAGAAATGTTAACAAGGAAGTAAGTCTGGAAAGGCTTCAAAGAGGTAATTTTCAGTGTTCCCTTCCTGCTCAAACATTGCATGAGCCTCTGACCCTGGGGAAGAGGAAAGCCTCATTTCTCTGGGCACTAAAGAGCTAGTCCAGAGATTCAAGAAAATAACCTCAGGGACTGAAGCCTGCTCTAGCCTCTAGGGATTGACCAGGTTAAGAGGAAATAACCTGATTTATAACCTGGAACTCTTCAAGCTGATGTCCCTGATCTCACACATGAGTAACCCCTGGGGCGAGGCAAGAACTTAGAGCAGCCAGCAGAGGAGGACCTGAAAAGCCCAAGTCCTCTCACTGCAGACAGAGGAGCAGCAGCTCACTACCAGAATTTGATTCCACCTCTGTTCTCAAGAATAAAGTAGGAGCTTTTCAGTTATGCTCATGGAATGCATTTTCTTCCCATTCAAGAAACCAAGCCTCTCTTTTGTGTTTTATATCTCATTTCTTTCACCTATTTTCTGTTTTTATTTTAAGAGAAAATTACAAAATAAGAGGTAAGCCATATTAGTTTAATTAACATGAAGCATTTCATTTTTTTTCCTGAGTTTCATAAAATAATATAATTCTTTATTCTAGGGAATCCATGGGAAAAATAATGTTCCCACCACAGGTGAAACACAGAAGTAACAAGGGTCATCAAATTAATTTTCAGCAGGGCTTATGTAAGGTAAAAAAAAAAATCTAGACAATTTAATTAAAAAGCAAAACCTAAACTCGTTAAATTCGTCAAAAAACAAAACAAATTAAAAAATCCTTTGTTTTGCCATTTTGGATGGTAGAACAGAATGATGGTATCACAAGATCAGTGCATTAGAAAGATGAGGCTGCCCAGTATGAAGCCTGCTTTGAGGAGAGCAGAGAACAGGAAGGCCTGTTTTGGGGCTGCTAGTAGTGTAGACAGGGACTTGGTGAGGGACCATAGCAGCCATGGTCCTAGCAGGGAGAGTAAGAAGGATAAATGTGAGAGATGTTTCAGAGGGGAAAGGATGGGATTTTTTTCCCAAAAAGCCTGGGATAGAACAGAAGATAAAGCAAAGAAAGTTACTGTTTCCAAAGAAAGCTGCTGTTCCCATTGATGTACCATTGATATTGAGTCAATAATTCCATTAAACCAGAAGCTCCAGCCACATGTTTGTTGATGAACATGCTCTTGGTGTGTAGATCTACCCTGGTCTACTTTTCTACCCAAGGCTGCAGGCCAGCCCCAACTGCTCAGACCTCAGCAGGAGACCTCTCTTATCCTGGAGGCAATTTACTGTCTCTAGATGACAATGTGAGTTACAGGAATATTTTAGAAAAGAGAATATGCCCCTCATCAAGGGTGCTGCATCTTCTCATCCATCTCCTTTTTATTTGACATATGAGGAAACTCAGACCCAAAGGGTTAAAGATGAGTTGTGCCAGGCCACCTGATCCTTAAGTGGAAGATCAGAATCCAAGTCTTCTGTCTCAAGGTCAAGTGCTCCTCCCACTCCACCTTCTGTATCTATGTACCTCAAAACATCTGATCCACAGCATGTTCCTCTGATTCAGTCTGAATCTGAGCCTGGCCAGTTCCTACCTGTGTGATCTTGGTCAAAGCACTCAATCTCAGCTTATTTCCTTATTTGGAAGGGAGGAGGCGGGGCGGTGGGGGGGGGGTGTGGTGCTAACTAAGATGGCATCCATGATCCCTTGCAGTTTTAATCAGATCCTATAATTTAGGATGAACCTAACCATTCCTTTATCAGTAAAGGCATAATCAATAGGTACAGGGAGGTGAAAAGCCCTTCTGCTTAATATCACCTGATCCTCAAGAGGTTAAAAGGTACTTGTAGAAAGGCAGGTGGTAAAGTGGATAGAGTAGCTGGCCGGGAGTCAGTAAGATATGAGTTGTGATCTGACTTAGACATTTCCTAGCTGTGTGGCCCTGGTCTTTCAATGTCGTTGGGAGAATCAAATGAAATAACAATTTAAAGTAATTAGCCCAGTGACTAGCATATAATAAGTGCTCCATAAATGGTAGCTATTACTATTAACAAATGAAGAGTAGCATCATGAACAGAAATGTAAAAAAAAAAGGAAAGAGAAAGACACAGAGAGAGAGAGAGAGAGAGAGCGCTTGGTTTGGGATGTGATGTATTTGAAGAGTGAATATGACAGCTAGATAGTGATATCTTGGAAAAATCTAGAGGTGAACATATAGACATAAGCAACTTTACCAAGAAATGTAGCAGTGAGGGAGAGAAGAGAAGCTGAGGTGTTAGCCAGATGGGCTAGAATCATCAAAGGAACCTTTTTTAGGATTGTCTGGAGCTTAGAAGAGAGGTCAAGGCTGCAAATAAATATTTTCAGTCACTTGCATAGACATAGTTGAACCCATAGAATTAAACAATATTCTTGAGAGAGAAAGAGAGAGAGAAGTGGGCCAAGAAGAGACCCTTCAGTAACACCCTTCTTCAAAGATCTATAAAGGATAGAGGAGTAAGGAAGGAGAACTTAGAGAATGTCACAGCTATGAAAATAGCAATAAAAATAATAGCTAATATTTATGCAGCATTTTTCATGTGCCAGAGACTGTGCCAAGCACTTTCCATTTATTATCTCATTTCATACTCACACTCACCCTCAAAAGAACAGTGCTATTACTATCTGCATTTTACAGTTGAAGAAACAGAGGCAAACCAAGAATAAGCAAATTGTCCTGGGTCACGCACCTGGTAAATGTCTGAGGCTGGATTTGAACTCTGGTCTTCCTGACTCCAGGCCTGGCACACTCTGCATTGTGACATTTGGCTGCCTTGTCTATAAAACCAAGGAAGTGTATTCAAAGGTATGCAATAGGAGTGAGGGAGTTAAAAGCAGTGAAGAATTCAAAGAGGAGGAGGACTGAAAAAAAAGGCCAAACCATCTGAAAAATGCACACTGATGATCCTTGAGGGGATGGATTCAATAGAGGGGTGGGGATGGAAGCCCAGCACTAGGGGTTGAGGAAAGGATGGGTTTGGGAGGAAGGAGAGGCATAGGGGGAGACTTTCACAAGAAATTTAGCAATAGGAAATTTTTCAGGATGGGAGCTTGACAAGATTCAGCAAAGGTAGTTTTTTTATTTGTGTCAGTTTCAGTTTTAGAATTGTGAGGACCTGGGCACGTCTACACACAGAGGGGAAGAAAAGATTTATGGTGCATGAAAGGGAGAATTGTTGCTGTAGTAAGGTCCTGAAGGAGGGAGTAGATAATGGATTCAAAGTCACAGGAGAAGAATTAGACTTTGTTAGGAGAAAGGATGCCTCTTATTCTGAGAGAAGACAGAAGCAGAAGAAAATGAGCAGGGGATGCTGAGAAGTGTTAAGGAAAGGGAGAGTAGAATTGTCTAAAGAGTGAGTTGATGTTTGATGTGTTCAATCTTCTTAGCTAAGATGAGTCAGAATTGTAGCACTGAGACTTATCAGGGACCTCAGTGACCATCTTGAACAACAGCTACACAAAAAGAAGCCCCATTATATCACACTTGTCAAGTGGCAAAATCACCATAAGTGGAAATGAGGAAAGGAAGTGGGAGTTGATGCTGCGGGGATTAACATATGAAGGGAATGAGGTAGAGTAGAGGTATTGTCAAGAAGCAGAGATTGTAACCCAGGCTTTCAGTGGCTGAAATCATCAGGGGTTCAAGATTTTCTCCATTGAGACCCAGAAGCCCTCTAAGAGAAGCAGTGAAATCAGATGTTGAGACTTGCACAGGGAAGAATAATTATAGATGATTATTAGTGAAGCCGAAGGATGTAAGGGAGTGAAGAGTAGGAACTAATGAGATCTTCAACTGGCACACCATGTAGGTTAGGCCAGATAGAATAAAAACAAAACCATAGGGAATGAGTTGGATTGGGAGAATAGAAGAAGGTCAAGGGACTACAGACTTTGATAAGAGCAAAGAGTAGATTCACTGTGAGTGTCAGAGGAGAGATGGAAAGGGAGGAGAGGTTGGTCATGGTAGAATTTCAAAATGCCAGATATTACAGGAGAAACAGTTCCAGATTCGCTGAGGTCTTCCAGGTGATCCTATAGGTCTAAAGCTAAAGAGAGGATCAGGTTGTTTAGACAAGTCATCAATAAGTTCCTGAGATGGATAGCAGAGGAGAGGAAGGAGAGGGAGATCCTCATAGATTCACTAAGAAACTTGAGAGAGTGACTTGGAAGAGGTAGATGTCAGCAGAAAGAATGGAGAAAATGTGATGCTCTAATGGTTGTGACCCCATAGATTTAGGAGTTCCTTCCAGGGATACAGATTGTAACCCACCCTTGCCTGCTCATCCTGGGCTGCTCTTGTCTATGTCATCCTGAAAGCCTGAATCCACCCAATGGGCCAGAAACTGTCCTCCTTTTCTCCTGACATCTTAGTGCAGATCCCTTTGGGGCACTCTCACTGTCCACCCCTCCTGCCTCATTCTTCCTACATGCCAAGTCCATCTTTTCTTCCTGTCAAAAGATTCTTTGATGATCTTTACATCTGTTCTCTTTCAGAGTTCCTCATTGGTGACATGTTGTAGTCTCCTTACCATGCACTTCTCCATTATCCTCCAAGTGATGCTTATCTTGAGTTTT
>JAQQSK010016194.1:0-10521 GCA_028658325.1 Potorous gilbertii | reverse complement strand
CCCTCCTCACTAGAGGTTCTCAGGAAGATCTGGATGACCCACCAGCAGAGTACCCCCTTGCTGGGCATGTGGAAGAAACTATTCCCTTACAGTTTCTTCTTGAGATAGAGTGAACTCTTTATCAGCAATTACGGGAGAATAACTGGGGCGCTGAGCATGGACCTTGGATGAGCCTAGACCATGCAAAGGAAGGGAAAGGACACAGAATTTCTGTAAAGAAAACCTAAACTCACCTGGGACCAGGCTGTCAGAAGCCCAGAAGTCATTCCTTCACTGTGCTTCTGTCCTGGGAAAGGGCCGGCTCTTGAGAAGGCCCACGCTGTGGAGAAGAAAGAGGTGATAAAGGAGACCAATCCTGCTTCGGAGCTTCCCAGTCTGCCCCAGACTCTAGATTCCTTCATCCTGAAGCCCTCCTTCCATGTCAATCACAGTCTGGCTCACCTCTGCTTTGCCTTTCTCTACTGCTATCCTTGGGCTGCTAAGTGTTTCCAAAGAGAGTTTAAAAGGGAGTTACGATGGGGCATGTGACATGTTCATGCTCCCTTCAACAGGATCCTCACAGCTAGTGATGACCCTCATCCCTCCTTATCACATTCTCCACTCCATCTATCCAAAGTTTTTCACCATCTTAAAGCCCAAATGCCCACTCTAGCTGCCCTGTAAACAGGCTGACATCATCCAATGGGAGTTGACTCAATTTCCTTCTTTGCCTTAAGGGCATTCTGTATCATGATTTTCACTCTTGTCTACCCTGCTTATCTGAGAAGGAAAGAGTGAAACCTTCATCCTGTCCATTTCCTGTACTTGTGCTAAGAATTTAATTTCCCATGCCTCTTCTGGGACCCTAAGTCTATCAGTTATCTATTCAAAAACTGAGAGAGGGTTTAATTTGGGACACTCAAATGTTAGACTCAGGCCAAAAATTCATCATTGATGTATCAGTTTTAGCTTAAAAGTTAGGTTTTCCCATACGAAAATGAGTTCTATGAAGGAGGGATTCTTTTATTTCTGTCTTTAGATGCCCAGAATCTATCATGGCACCTGACAGAGTAGGTACATCATAATCTCTTGTTGACTGACAGGTTCATGGTTCTAGCAGAATATCCAAAGCATTTGTCTTCAGCCATGTCAACAAGCATTTACTACATGCTATTATGTGCCAGACACTGTGAATGAATGAAGAAATGGAAAAGCTTTTATTACATATTCACTAGGTGCCAAGCACTGTGTCTACAGCTAGGGGTATAAATACAAAAATGACACTGTTTGTTTACATTCTAATAAGAAGACAATCCCTAGAGGAGACAGTGGATCTCTGGGTGCTCTGGGCTGAGAAATCATGAGGATGGCAAGCTCATCAAACAGCAGGGCAAAGGCCCACCACTTTAGGCAACAGAGATAGAGCAGACCTCTCCTTCCGAGAGTTTATATTCTATGGGAGGAAATGATGTACACAAGTTAAGTGTACACAAAAGAAATACTAGGTAACTTTAGGAGGGGGCTACAGGCAGCTAGGGATGGAAAGAAGGATCCAGAATGGCCTCAGGAGGGAGGTCATGGAAACAAATGATGCTTTGTTATTCTGAACAAAAGTACAGAAATAACGCTTGCCAAATTAAGACCCTAAAACATCTCCGCAAGTTGTGAACTGATCCAAACATTCTGGAGAGCAAGATAGAACTATGTCCAAAGGGCAAACAACCCTTTGACCCACTAATACCACTACCAGGGCCGCATCCCAAAGAGATCACACAAAAGGGAAGAGGACCCACATGTGCAAAAATATTTATAGCAGCCCTTTTTGTGGTGGCAAAGAACGGGAAATTGAGGGGATGCCCAAAAACTGGGGAATGGCTAAATAAGAAATGATGAGCAATTGACTTTTAGAAAAACCTGGAAAGACTTACATGAACTGATGCAAAGTGAGATGAGCAGAACCAGGAGAATATTGTATACGGTAACAGCAACACTGCGTGATGATCAGCTGTGAATGACTTAGCTTCTTCTCTGCAATAGTTATCCAAGGCAATTCCAAAGGACTTATGAAGGAAAATGCTAATCACATCCAGAGAAAGAACTATTGGACTCTGAATGCAGATTGAAGTACACTATTTTCAATTTGTTTTTTTTTTTTGGTATTTTTTCCTTTTGTTCCATTTTTTCTTATACAATATGACTAATATGGAAATAATGTTTCAGATGATTGTACATATATAATCTACATCAAAATGCTTATCATATGAAGGAGGAGGGAGGCTAGGAAGAGAGGAAGAAAATTTGGAACTCAAAATTTTATTTTAAAAAAATGTTAAAAATTGTCTTTACATGTAATTGGAAAAAAAATGAAACACTATTTAAAACAAAAAAAAAATCTCCACAGACTAGATCACTGTACCAAATCTTATGAGATCAAATTCAAAAAGGAAAAATGAAAAATCTTACATTCTGGCTTTAAAAAATCATAAAGGATGGGAAAGTCATGTCACAACAATAATACCAGGGGAATTTTGTGGTTTGCAAGGTCTTCATGTATCAAGAGAAGAATATGTCTGCCAAAACAGCTAATACCCCCATAGGCTACATTCATTGTTCTTCATTCATGCAAAAGATTTTCAACTTTATATAACTGAAACTCTAATCAGAGTGTGAGAATTGAGAGGTGCTTCCATGGCCATCTAGGACAAAGAATCCCAGAAAGGAAACTCCATTATAACATACCCAAAAACCAGCCATCCATCCTCTGCTCAGGACATCTTCTGAGGATAGAGAAGCCCTTTCAGAGAGCTCTCATGGCAAGGACCTCTCTGACAGCTAGGACCCCTCATTGCCTTTAAGCTTAAACTTGCTTCTTTGAAAATTCTACCTCCTTGACCCCAGTTCTAGCCTGAGGGATAGGGTGCATCTCCCATCATCCTGATTTTTATCTGACCGCTGAAACCAGATGGCTGCAGAGGAGAAAGTGAGGTTGGTGTCTCTGCACAACCCTCCCTCATTTAAATGTAATTCATTTGTAAATCACAGCATCACCTTCCTGATGTCACGTTCCTCTTGAAGAATGAAGGACAAACCATGACAAATGTCTGGGGCCAAAGAGACCAAATGCAGCCCTCTTCCACTTGATATTCCTTTATGCACCTGAAGGTGGCCCTTGTGGCCACCCTGAGGCTCCACTTCCTCAGGCTCACCAGGCCCTGATGCTTCATCGAGTCTCACATGACATGGACTCAAGGCTCTTCATCATCCTTCGCTGGGCACTCTCCAGGTTCTCAATGCCTTTTGTCAGAGGTGGCAATCTGAACACAATGCTCCAGACAAGGTCTGGCAAGGGGCAGAGGATGGACAGAGGGACAGATCATCACTTCTCTAGTCCTGGACACTGCCCTTCTTCACACACCTCAAGGTCATGTTAGCCTTGCTCACTAGTGCATCACAAGTACTGACCTCTACTGATCTTGAAGTCCACTAAAACCACTAGATCTTTTTCAGAACACCCGCAATCTACTCCTGTCCCATGCATTCAGATAATCTTAACACTCTGGACAAGACTTGGGAAAAGCATGACAAAAGGCTAATCAAGGTGTCCCTCTGGGCACAAGATGGTGGTCTGGGAGGGTCTAATCTGGCCAAACCTTTCTCAAGTCTAGGGGTCTCACAAACAGTGTCAACAACAGAGACAGCATTAGAAAAAGAGAGTGCTGGCCATGGGGCCACATCCAAAAATGATTTCTTATTGCAGTGTTTTTAGGATGTTTTTGATACTCTCAAAAAATCTGCGATGAATTGTGCGATTATCACCAAGATACTCAAGATAAACCTCATGGAGATTTGGTTCAGAAAGGTCAGACACAAGCAGATAGATTATTGTACAGAAAGGGAACCTAAGTCCCAGATGGCATAAATGACTGACTAGTCCAGAGTTGCATAGAGAGCACGGGGCAGAATCAGGGCTGTATTCAAGTTTTCTGATTTCAGGGCTGGTTTTCCACGACCACCTAATGAGAGCAAATGGCTATGGAAGGAAGAGACTGATATTAAGAGTCAGGAGCAGACTTTAGCCCAAGTGTAGCTGTATGGCTGAGAAAGGAAGGTTGTGGTGAGACAGGAGAAGGTCTTTAACAGCAGCCAGATTAAGCTGGAAAGCATGTGCAGGCTTAATTGGGAGGACAGAACCTGGGGTCAGGGAGCTCCATGAGAAGGTTGCTGCAATAATCCAGACAAGAGGTCAGAGGGGGAACAGGAGAGATAAGACTACATATGGCACATCAGGAAAGAAAGGAAACTCTGACTCATCTCAATCCCAGTAGTCAGGAACCCAAGAGCCAGTCCTTCCCTTCTCTGCTCCACTTGTGGAGAAGCACAGTGTCCTCAGAAAGTAAAGCTAGAAAAGGAAAAGGAACCATGAATGGAATCACAGCACTCCTAGATTCAATGAACTAGAAAGATCCTATTCCCATCCCCTCCACCCTACAGTACTTTATTCCCAACCTTGGTACTAAGAATGCATACAGTGCAGCCAAGGAAAAGTCCCCTCCACCCAGAGTCAGAGACGGAGCAATGGACAAGAGCTGCCTGAAGTTCCACCTTAAGGCCAGTGGACAGAGCAGATTCCAGGAGACAGAGTCTAGGGATGCAAAGCAGCTTCTTCTCATCTGAGAACTGGATCAGCAGACTGCCAAGGCCTTCCACAAACTAACAATTAAATGTTGTTTATGCTAATTCATCAACAAAAAAGTCTTTATTTAGGACCCACTATGCACTGTGTTGGGCACTAGGGATACAAAGAGAAAAAACCAAAAAACAGTCCCAGAGGATTCCTGGGGCAGGACCACAAAGCTGTCCTTTCAAGCTAATCCTGAACCAGTAATGAATGGCTGAACTCTTTGGAACAGTCAGCCTGGCCACACCCACCTTGCCATGCATAAATACTGCCTATCCATCTCCTTCACAAGAACAGAACGAAAAATTTTGTCAAATGATAGATTAAAATCTGGAAAATCCACCATCTGCTCTGAATCCAACTCAATATCACCCTCTTATCATTGACAAATCTCATTTTCTTCCCATTTTAAATCAGGACACTTGTCCTTCTCCAATCATGTCATACATACCCCACTCCAATGCTTTCTTCTGAGGAAGTGGTTTTCACAGTTGTTTTCATGGTATCTCTCCAATTAAATACCCTGAGGGTAAAGGTTTCACTTTGATCTTTCTGGGTACCCTGCCTGGTATTATTTATTGACCAATTCTCCCTGATCCCTTAAGGACCACAGAGAACTGCTTGAAACCTCCTGACTATTTTTACTAAGATGGTATGTCGCTGATCTGGGCCCGGTGAGCTGAACTCTGAATAGCAGCTCATGTTGGCACCAGGAGTCTCATCCTAAGAAAGCTTAAACCTAGGACCTGGAAATATGGGGCATTCAAATGGCCCAGGGTGAACCCCATGAAACAATGAGGTATTATTGTTAAAACTTCAGGAGGTGGCTCGGATATGCCCGAACACAGTGCCCACCTTTCCCTCTCAGCAGGAAGATCCAGGCACTGGCCTCCTGAATACAGACATCACGGGCGGACAAGGGGCATCGGAAGCAGGGCTCGATCCGAGCTGGAGCTTTGGTCTGTGTGCCCACACCCCGAGGGAGGATTCCCCGCAGCCTGCAGTCCCTCCACCCCTCCTGCCCAGCTTCGTGCCCACCCCTGCAATGTTCCTCCTCCCCCCGAGATCACCCCGCACCTCCAGCCCCTGAGTCATGCTGGGCCAAATCGGCTCTCCCGCTGCCCACCCAGGGCTCACCCAAGACGTTTCTTTCGCGCTGACTGTGTGCCAGGGGCCGGGGAGCATAGGCTGGGGGCCCCAAGATCCCCGACTCCCCCGAACCTCGCTCTCCCGGTTTCCTGCAGCACAGGCTCATCTCCAACTCCCTGGCTCCGCGCACCTTCCTTCTCTGGCCTTCAGCCTTAGAGCGCCCCCACCCCCTTCCCGTGCCCGTCCTCAGCCTTACCCAGGGAACCCCAAGGCACCTCCAGCTCCGCCGGCACGGAACCCACCAAGATGTCAATGTCCAGCGGTTCACCTCGACGCACGCTCAGTCCCTGCCACACTCGCCCCGCCCACGGCAGCCCCAAGCGCCGCAGCTCTTGCGCATGCTCAGTCTCTACCACACTCGTCCCGCCCACGGTAGCCCCAAGCGCCGCAGCTCTTGCGCATGCTCAGTCTCTACCACACTCGCCCCGCCCACGGTAGCCCCAAGCGCCGCAGCTCTTGCGCACGCTCAGTCCCTGCCACACTCGCCCCGCCCACGGCAGTCCCAAGCGCCGCAGCTCTTGCGCATGCTCAGTCTCTACCACACTCGCCCCGCCCACGGTAGCCCCAAGCGCCGGAGCTCTTGCGCATGCTCAGTCTCT
Source organism: Potorous gilbertii (assembly GCA_028658325.1). NCBI lineage: Eukaryota > Metazoa > Chordata > Mammalia > Diprotodontia > Potoroidae > Potorous > Potorous gilbertii. The sequence continues at coordinate 4,116 of JAQQSK010016194.1, read as the reverse complement.
GCCACACTCGCCCCGCCCACGGCAGCGGAACGTCCAGTCTGGCCGAAAGGCAGTTCAGCTTCTGCGCATGCTCGGTTCCTCCCCGCCCACGACCCCCTCATTCCCAGTCTGGCGGGGTTCTTCTCGCTCAGCGCTGCTCTCCTGACTCCCTCCACCTCATCCCTCACCCCAACAGTCCAGTACCTGCCTCCCCTCTCCCCGTAGCCACTTCACAACACGCTCACCAGCACCAAGGCCAGAATGCCTGACAGGCGCCATGCGCATGCGTTCAACGGGAGGCGGAGGGAGAAGGCGGTGCATGGAGCTTTCGACCAATCAGCGTCACTAGTTCCCTTTCTCCAATCAGAGACCCGGTTCCCCGGATGCCCCGCCCCTCTCCTGCCTGAGGCCACGTGCCCAGCTCTCCTTCCCTTCTAACACCTTCAGACTCATCTACTGAGGGCTTCTGCTCCATGGTTGACTTGGACCCAGCGGCAGGGCGTCTGGGGAAGCCTGGGGACCCCGTCTCAGAATCATCCAGTTTACACATTCCATTTTTGTAAGTGCATCTTTGGGTTTGGGCTCAGCAGGCTTCGCAGGCTTGGAATCAGACTTGGTGACCTTGACATCAGACTTGGCCTCAGTGTCAGATTTCATAGCCTTAGAATCAAATTTGCTGACCTTGGAGGCAGACTTGGTGACCATGGGGTCAGTAGGCTTGGCAACTTTGGAATCACTGGGCTTTGTGTCCTTAGAATGAGACTTAGCAGCCTTAGGATCGAACTTGGTGGCAGACTTGTCAGTAGGTTGGCGTCAGTAGCTCAGCAGCCTTGGGGTCAGTAGGCTTAGCGGCCTTGGAATCACTGGGTTTTGTGTCCTTAGAATTAGACTTGGCTGCCTTGGGACTGGACTTGGTGGTGGACTTGGTGGCAGACTTGGTGACCTTGGGGTCAGTAGACTTAGAATGAGGCTTCATGATCCTGGGGATTGGGCATTTCGTGGCAACCTTAGGGCCTGGATGCTTAGTGGCCATCTTGTGGCAGCACTGGGCAATGGCCTTGGCTTGGCATTGCAGGCCTTGATGCTCAGGGTCTTCATGGCCTCCACTTGGGCCATGATGTTTTTGGTATCCTTTGCTTGCATCTTCTTCAGCCTCTTCTTGTTGTGTTTCTTGCAAAGCTCATGTTTCTCAGAAACTTGGGGTTGCTGTGTTTCAAAGACTCACATCTCTGTAACCTAGGTTTCTTGATGCCATTTCTGTGCCATTTTCATGATTGGTTGTATACAGTATGCTTCTTAGACTTTGCCATCTGTACAATAGATGCCTTTCCTAACAGGCACCCTACCCAATGGAAGAGGCCAAAGCAAGAGAGAGAAAAAACAAAAGCCCACACCTGCATTATTGCAGTAGCTGCTGGTGAGTCTGCCTCCCCAAGTCTCTCCCTACTCTTTTCATTTGTCAAACTGATTTTCCTAAGATTCATGTCTATGTCACCCACTTACTCAATAAACCCATGGCTCCCTATTGCATCCAGGATCAAATACTCTGCTTTTCCTTCAAAGCCCTTCATAACCTAATGCTCTTCTCCCTTTCCAATATTTTTCTCACATTTTACTCCCCACCACATATTCAATCCAGTGACACTGGCCTCCTGGCTGTTCTAACATCTGACCTTCTGTCACCCAATTCAGGGCCTTTTCTCTGGCTGTTCCCCACACTTGGAACATTCTCCCTCCTCATCTCTGCTTCTCTGGCTTCCTTCAAGTGCCAATTAAAATCCCACCTTCTACAAGAACTCCTCCAAATTCTGCCTCCTGTTGACTTTTTCCTGTTTTTCCCATGTATAGTTTGTCTGTGCCTACTTATTTGCATGTTGTCTCCCTCATAAGATTGTGATGGTGCTTGAGGGAAGGCACCCTGTTTTTGCCTTTCTTTGTATTCCTAGGTAAAGCTGCTAGTCCCAAACTTTAAAAATAGATGTTTCAGGATGGAAAGACGTGTTTAAACCCTAAACTACCATTTTTTCCCCAGCCACTGTATGATTATTCACTATTTTTTACAAATAAGGGAAATGGTGAGTCATAAGGAAAAAATTAGTGCAGGTGTGAGGAGATGAGGCCTGGACCAGGGTAGGGACAGCATCAGAAGAGAGAGAGAGAATTTTTTAAAGATGCTGCAGAGGTGAAACTGAGGAGAGGTGTTGCAAAGGTGAAGTTGATGAGAAGTGCTGCAAAAATGAAATTTATGAGAGGTGCTGCAAAGGTGAAATTGATGAGAGGTGCTGCAAAGGTGAAATTGATGAGAGGTGCTGCCAAGGTGAAATCTACAAGAGATATGGCAGAAGTGAATTGGACAAGCCTTGGAAACAGCTTGGATATGGGAAATGAGAGACACTAGGACTCCAAAATGATACCAAGGTTGGGAGCCTGGAAGATAGTGTGGTGCCCTCTACAATAATAGGGAAGGTAGGAGAGAGAAGTTTAATGAGTTCCATTTTGGATATGTTGAGACTGGACATCAAATTTGTGACACCAAAGAAAGCAACTAGAGATGAAAGACTGGAGGTCAACAGAGTTTCATGGAAAATAGGTAGATTTGGGAATCATCAACATAGAGATGGTCATCAAACCCATGGCAGCTGATGAGATCACCAAGTGAAGCAGAATGGAGGGAGAAGAGCAAAGGGTCCGGGATTGAGCCCGGGGCCCCCTTCTCCTTATACTCTTTTCTCTTCAGGTTTTTGTGAGTCCAGACTCACCTGGTTCTCTTCAGGCCCATTTGACTGCTCTTTCTCAGTCTCCTTGTCTGAATCTTCATCCAGGTCAAGCCTACTCACCAGGGTTGCTCTGGAGGATCTCTATATTGAAGACTCAGGAAGGCCTACTAGATTGGGTGGATTACCTTTAGACTATTGTAGGACCCAGATGGACTTGCTTTCCTTTTTAAACTGCCCCCCCTCCCAATTAGAAGCAAGAAGGAAGAGGTCTATTAGCCTCACTCTCTCTTTTTTCCTATTGATTGGATACACCTGAGCTCCAGCCTACTCTAAATGTCCATTACTTAACCCTGAAGTTACATTCTTGCCCCATTTGTGCTTTGTGAGAGGTTGCCTCAATGCAGACATTGTGGCCAAGTGACTCTGAAAAAAGAATCCTGCACTTTCTCTTCCTGTTCACTGCTTTATATAAGGAAAAAAATTCTTTGATATACGTATAATTTTTCCATTTATTAAAGATGAAAGCAAATTTGCATACTAATAAGACGTATGTGCTTGTTTATTTTTACATAAAGAATTAAATCTTGGCAGAACATTTGATACTGTGCAATGTTTTTGAGAGTTGATCAATATTTTGATTTTATAATCTTCAAAGGCACTTCATATAAATACATAGTACAAAATGGCATGAGTATATTTAGGGCTATTTCAGAAATTTTTCAAAATTCTGTCCTAATCCCTAGCCAAATTCATTTAATGATTTTTTAGGAAACTCAAATTTTAAAGCTGTCTCTTGATAATTTGGCAAATGCTTCTTGAACTTTTAATGGCAGAGGACTGACATTTTCGATTTCAAGTGAGTATGGTTTAAGAGCCCAACTTAGTTTTTTGGAATCAAAATTTGAAGGGAAATATTTCTGAAACTGTGTCTCCAAGCACTTCAGATGATCAATTATAATTCATATGGTTAAATCTTTGGGAAGGTTATTTTCAATTATAAAATCATATGTAGCTATAAACATTTCTTTGAAAAAAAGTATTTTTTGCCCTATTCTTCCATATGTTAATTTTTTAGTAAAACTTTCAATTTTCTCTTTTAACATAAATGTTAAAATGTTTTCTTTGAAGTGACAAGTTTAAATCATTAAGTTTTTTTAAAATAATAATACAATTTTGAAAGTCATGTCACTTTGTAAAAAATTAACAAAATTAGATTTCTTCTCAGTGAAAAATATAACAATTTCATCGTTAAGTTTCAATAATCTGTTTAAATTTCTTTTTTTTTATAAATTTATTTAACTTTTTACATTCATTTTCACAAGATTTTGGGTTCCAAAATTTTCTCCCCATTTGTCCCCTGCCCCCTCCCCAATACACTGGACATTTTAATTACCCATATCACCAATCTGCCCTCTCTTCT
>JAQQSK010016193.1:0-10521 GCA_028658325.1 Potorous gilbertii | reverse complement strand
GCACTGTGGCTTTCATGGCTGTAGTAAAAATGTATCTGAACAATTTGGCACAAAAAATACTTGGCAAAAGTTTAGAAACAGTTTAAACAAAGTGAATGACTGTGATACTTCTTAGCTATAATATAGTGGAAAATCCTTGTTTGATGCTACTAAGCTTGAAATCAGAGAATTGTAGCAGCTCCTTTATATGTGAAACTAAGATGAGCAGCAAAATCATGGTCATGATGGCCCAATATCTGATTGAAACAAAAGAATTGCTGTGCTCCACTCTATTTGAAAATATTTGGTACTAAGTACAATGCTCTATTTAAAGAAACCAATTGTAGAGTGGAAGTTAGTGGTGAAGTGAATGTGTTTGCATGATTTGCTTGTAGCTCTGCTTGCCACTTTTTGACTGATTATATATTCTCCTCCTCTGCCCCCCCCACCCCATGAAGGGCTTTAGATAACAGGGAGCGTGCTTATGAACATAGTGCCTATGGATACCATGAACTGGGGATGGGAGAATTTGATCAGATGAGACATTAGGATCACGATTACTATAGAGACCTTTGAGAGCGACTTTACAGCATGGGCTCTATGTTACACTTCTTCTTGGAGTTGAAGTTCAAACTGCTTTGATGCACATGAGCCCCATTATGAACCTAGGGCCCAAGAGTAGTTTACATTGTCCAGTGTGGTACAGGATATCTACAGGGATGAGATTACAGGGGATGTATGAGGCAGAAGGCCAGAATAGAATTATTAGCGTAGCAGAAGTCACTCTCTACATTCATTCCAATCTAGAAATCAGTCTCCCCTGAGGCTAGGTAGCCAAGTATCTAGATCTGCCAGGTCCCCTAGCAGTAGCAGCTTTTCAAGTTGTGATTTACTCAGCAATATCAGTAGTGCCAGCAGTGATAGGTAGGCTAACCCTCAACCTTAGAATGGCAGGAGAGCTGTGCGTCAAACTCACAGCCATTCTCAGTTGTCAGTGGTTGTCAAGGTAATGGATTTTCCAGAGCACAGTCTTTGGGTTTTACTTTTGGATGATCCATGCATTTCTTTCTTCATTATTCAATGAAGAAAAATCTCAACGGCTAGCATGTGACCACTGCTCTCACTATTTCTTTCTTGTAACTGATACAAGATGAGTATTTGGAAAGATTGTTTGATCCTTTTAGTGCTATGAGAGGGAGTGTGGGGTAGTGTACAGTCCCCCGGACAACTCTGCTGTTGATTAGCTAAAAGATCTTGGCAAGTCAGGTGTTTTCTTTTCTTTCTTTTTCTTATTCTCTTTTTTTCTTAAATTTTCATTTCTTTATTTATTTTTAGTTTATCATTCATTTCCACAAGATTTTGAGTTGCAAAATTTCTTCCCATCTCTCCCCGCTGCCCACACCAAGACAGCATGCATTCTGATATCCCTTCCCCCAGTCTGCCCTCCCTTCTATCATATTCCTTCCTTCCCTTATCCCCATCTTCTCTATTTTCTTGTAGGGCAAGATAGATTTCTATACCCCATTACCTTTATATCTTATTTCCCAGTTGCATGTAAGAACAATCTTTAACATTCGTTTTTAAAACTTTGAGTTTCAACGTCTCTCCCTTCCTCCCTCCCCACTCATCCCCACTGAGAAGGCAAGCAATTTGATATATGTTATACATATATAGTTATGCAAAAGACTTCCGTAATAGGCATGTTGTGAAAGACTAGTTATATTTCCCTCCATCCTATCCTGCCCCACCATTTATTCTATTCTCTCTTTTGACCCTATCTCTTTTCAAAAGTGCTTACTTCTAATTACCCACTTCTCCCATTTGCCCTCCCTTCTATCATCTTCTCAGTACCTACTCATCCTCTTCTCTACTTCCCTGTAGTGTAAGATAGATTTTTCATAGTGATTTGAGCATGCACTTTATTCCCTCCTTAAGGCAAATGTGATGAGTAAGGTTCACTTTTTCCTTCTCACCTTTCCCCTTTTCCCATTCACTGAAAAAGTTTTTTCTTGTCTCTTTTATGAGAGATAACTTGCCCCATTTCATTTCTCCCTTTCTCCTTCTCCCAATATATTCCTCTCACAACCCTTAATTTTGTTTTTTTAGATATTGTCCCTTGTTATTCAACTCACCCTGTGCCCTCTGTCTACATGTATATAGTACATCCATCAACCTAGATACTGAGAAAAGTCTCAAGAGTTACAAATATTATCTTTCCATGTAGGAATGCATGCAAAGAAATCAACTTTAGTAGGTCCTTTATGATTTTTCTTTCCTGTTGTCCTTTTCATACTTCTCTTGATTCTTGTATTTGAAAGTCAAATTTTCTGTTCAGCTATGGTCTTTTCATCAAAAGTACTTGAAAGTCCTTATGTCATTTTCCCCCTGAAGTATTATACTCAGTTTTACTCTGTAGGTGATTCTTGGTTTTAATCCTGGTTCCTTTGACCTCTGGAATATCATATTCTAAGCCCTTCAATCCCTTCATGTAGAAACTTTTAGATCTTGTGCTATTCTGATTGTATTTCTACAATACTCAAATTGTTTCTTTCAGGCGGCTTGCAGTATTTTCTTCTTGACCTAGGAACTCTGGAATTTGGCTACAATATTCCTAGGAGTTTTCTTTTTGGAATCTCTTTCAGGAGGCAATTGGTGAATTCTTTCAATATTTATTTTACCCACTGGTTCTAGAATATCAGGGCAGTTTTCCTTGATAATTTCTTGAGAAGTGATGTCTAGGCTTTTTTAAATTGATCATGGCTTTCAGGTAGTCCAGTGATTTTTAAATTGTTTCCCTGGCTCTATTTTCCAGGTCAGTTGTTTTTTCAATGAGATATATCACATTGTCTCCTATTTTTCCTTCTTTTGGTTTTGTTTTATAATTATTTTGTTTTTCATAAAGTCATTAGCTTCCATCTGCTGCATTCTAATCTTTAAGGAATGGTTTTCTTCTGTGAGTTTTTGGATCTCCTTTTCCATCTGACTACTTCTTTTTAGGTCATTCTTCGCTTCATTGAGTTTTCAAATCTTTTTTTTTTGTCATTTGGGTTAGTCTATTTTTTAAAATACTATTTTCTTCAAGATTTTTTTTTTTGGGGCGGTCTCCTTTAGCAAGCAGTTGACTCGTTTTTTCCTTATTTTCTTGCATCACTCTCATTTCTTTTCCCAATTTTTGTTCTACTTCTCTTTCTTGATTTTCAAAATCCTTTTTGAGCTCCTCTTTGGCCTGAGACCAATTCTTATTTTACTTTGAAGCTTTGAGTGTGGGTGCTTTGACTTTGTTGTCTTCTGTTGGCATGTTTTTGTCTTCCTTGTCACCAAAATAAGATTCTATCATTTGATTCTTTTTCCGATTTTTGCTAATTTCCTCAGCCATTTTGTCAAAGTAGTTCTCTGTTTCCAGTTGGGGATAGGAGGTGTACTGTCAGCCACTTCATCACCCCACAATCTATGGGCCTAGAACTCCAGAAGCAGTGACTGCAGCTGCCCCTGCTGCTACCGTGGCTGCCTCAAGTTCTTCTGTCCCCTCCTCCTTCTGTCACCCTGGGACTGGGGCCAGATCACTCTACTCTCTCATAGAGTCCCACAGTTTTTTTCATTGACCTTCTAATTTGTCCTCAGCGTTTTCAGGTCGTGAAGTCTGGAAACTGCCACAGATTCAAGAGATTCAATTCTGCCAGGCCCACACTGAACTGGGCTGTACTCCTAGTATGGTGAGATAGACACTTCCTGGAGACCTTCTAGGCTTTCTTGGGCTGGAGACTTGCTTCACTCCATAATTCTGTGGGTTTTGCATTTATAGAATTTGTTTAGAGCCGTTTTTAACAAGTATTTGACTGGGCTTGGGGAGAGTGCTCTAGAAAGTTCATGCTTCTACTCTGCCACCTTGGCTCTACCCTAAAGTCAGGTGATTTCTTTATGCCTTAGTATCCTCATCTCTAAAATGTCGATACTTCTCACAGGACTGATGCAAAAAAAAATCCTCCATCATGTGAACTCTATGGTAATGAGGCTCTGGGGATAATCCAGTGCCAGGTTTGGTGTCCCAGAACTTAACCTCAGATTCTGGTTGTCATGATCCCTCCTGGGCCTCTGTTCTCTCCTCTGTACCATGAGCTGGTTAGCTGTGATGACCTCTGAGGCCTCCTCCAGCTCTAGAGCTAGGAGACAATGCTAAATGTTGCAGACCAAGGAAATATCAAGTTGTGGATTTGAACTTGGGCTTCAAAAGGCCCTTTGGAGATTGGACTCTGAGACGACGGTCTATCTAGCTGGAAAGGCAGCTTCCATTAGTAGTCCATCAGGCTAGGCTAAGGATGACCTCATTTATTTCAGACAGGCTTCTCACCAAAAAGGTAGTTATTATGGGCTGACACTTTTGGCCACAGCAGCTCCTTAAACTCCTCTAGGTGTGGGCACTGGAACTCTGATCTCTGAGCACTCATCTTTGTGAAGTTATGGCTCTTTGGGAAGTGAGGCATGGTCAATGCTAGCGTGTAGCCAGAGAGAATGTTAACATTTAGATTTTGGGAAAGTGAGTTGCTCTGACAGTTAGCTTAATGGAGATTCTTGCCCACCATCTGGAGTCAAGGTTCTAGGACGTTCACCTCACTGCTGTCGTGAACATTTCATCGTGTTTGTAAACGGTGAAATAGCAAAACAGATGATGTAGACACCTCTATAGATGTTATGTTTATTCCCATGCACTGAAAGGGTTATCTCAAGCACATCCACTACAGCATGCATGCAGTGAAAGTTAGCAGCCCAAGCAGAGAAGTTCTCTTGAAATGGGAGTTGTAGCTTTACTCTAGTTAAGCTGAGGAAACAGAATATTTCTAGAATTGGGGGAATGCATTTTTATGCACAGTTTATACTTAAGACTTGAAAATTTCAAGGTGGATGGCTTTTGCAAATTTAGAGCCAGGTAAAATAAACTGGAATTGGTCATCACCAGGATTGAAAATAAAGAAAATCCCAAACTATCCCAAACCACAAGGAAAGGAGGTCATTATTTTTACTTACTGGAAACACCTCAAGTGGTCCCAGGCTGGCCTTTTCCTTCTTGGATTTCCCTTCTTCCCCACTTCAGTTGTAGTCACTTTAACAGAAATTAGCTATTTCTGAACATACTTTTCTTAATCACTTATTTCTTTTCATCAATTTAACAAGGTAGAATTAAGTTTAAAAATATTAATGTAAAGTGTTTTCAACTTGTATTATACTCACTTTCGAATCAGAAGGCCCTATAGCCTTCTCTGGCCACGGAGCTGTGTGACAACGGGCAGATCTATTCATTTTCTTGGGTCTCAGTTTTCTCAACTATGGAATGAACTAGAAGACTTAAGAAGTTCCTTTTAGAAAATCCTGTATTTAAATCTATACTTGGAAAATTACCTATTTCTCACCACATTACATTAAAAGTAGATTTCTAGGTGATTGGGGTCATTCATCAACTCTTCTTTCTACTGTGTTAGGCTCTATTTCTGTGTTATGTCTGAGCAGAGGCCAACCATGGTGGTTGACTCCCACATTGCCCAATGCTGAGACAATGCATTCATGATGGAGTTTTAGGCTTTAAGATTTACAAAGTTTGTTTCATATCTTATCTCTCTCATGCCTCCCAGCAGCTGAAGAGACAGGCTCTGAGACTGACTCCACTCTAGCCTCCAACTCTCTGAGTCGGGATTTGATCAGTCCGCAAACATTTATGAAGCACCTCTGCACTGTGCTGATTCAGGGCTTTCTGACTCAAGGACAGCACTCTCCAGATAATGGGGTCATTCTACCCATCTGTGTAAAAAAAAATTCGTTGGTTGAATCAAAATATGACATGAAATTGCAGTTAAATATAGATAAATGTTTGGGGGAAATCAATTGCTGTGACCAAGTATTTGTTTTCAGTCATGTCTGAATTTTTGTGACCCCATTTGGGGTTTCCTTGCAAAGATACTGAGGTGGTTTGCCATTTCCTTCTACATCTCATTTGAAAGATGAGGAAACTGAGGCAAACAGGGTTAAGTGACATGCCCACTGTCACAGAGCTAGTAAGTGTCTGAGGCCAAATTTGAACTCAGAATGATGATTCTACCTTACTTCAGGCCCTGTACTCTGTGCACTATGGCACCAACTAGCTGTCTGACCAAAGATTAATAGTGAATTAAATGTCATAGAAATGAAAAACAGCTAGTGTTCAAACCAGTAAAATTATCATTATTTTCACTGTTATTTTAGTTCCAATTGTAAATAGTTTCTGCAAATTCAGCCCCAAATGAAGTATTTTTAGGTTTGCTGCCTAAATTAAGATGAGTTGATTCCTTTGATAAAGTTATCAAATTTTGTTCTAATTTTTTCTTGAAATCATCCAATTATGAGACTTTCCAACTTCAGAAACTCCTAACGAGTATTTAAAATAACTGTTCAACATTCATTAAGCATTCTCTGTTCCTCCTCCCCCATTATCCTCTGCCTAAGAACAGGTTTCTTTCTCACTTGGATGGCTGACTAGAGAATGCATCTTCCTCTCTTTTTACTATATAGTTTCAATGAATAGATTCAGTCATACATTTCAAATGAGTAAACGTTGGCTTGCTAGCAACTTGGTTACGCCATCTTTCTAAGTGACAAGAACTCATGTTTCTGTCAGACTCTTCTTCATAGTAGTTGACTAGTGTGACATATCATTGCCATATGTGTCGTATCGTTAACACATGTCATTGTACTGTCAACTTCCCAGGATACTCTCCTGTTGTCTTATGTTCTTTTTCAGTCTTTAAACCAGGCACTTAACTTTCATAAAATATTTTTTATGTCAATTCTGAGAAAGGTATTTCTTTTTAAGTTCCTTGATTGAAATAAAACCTGGACCTTTTGTTTCTTAATTTCCCATTGTTAGATAATGGCAATTGGAAAAAAATTCTGTTACCAATTTTCTATGCTTTGGTAGTTTATAGAAATTTTGAATGGATATCCCAAATTCCTAAGACCTTCTAGCATCTTTGATAACACAATAACTGACATTTATATAGTATTTTACTTGATCTCACTTGATCCACACAAAAATCTAATGAAATATATGGGGCAACTATTACTCTTTTGAATAGCATAGATGAGGTAACTGAGGCATAGGGATAACATTACTTGCCGAAGATTACACAATGAATAAGTAATAGTGTTTGGTCTTCTTATTCTAAATTCACTGCCCTTCAAGAGGTGATCAGACTATTTTAGCTAATGCGGGATCAATGGTCAACTTTTAATCATGTGCTTGATTGGAAGGGAGCTGCAATTTGGATAATTTCTGATTCATTTCTATTTGACTTTGAAATATATCATAGTGATTTGTTCATAGCAATCTTTTCCTAATTTTGCTATAATTAGGCTGATGTTAAATTTGATTTGCATCTCTTGTGAGGTATGCAGCTTATAATGGTGTGAGGTGTACTGGGAGACAGAAAGATCTAGTCTAGTACTAAAAATGAACTGTGAGTAATTGATAGAAAAAGACAAATTTACATACGGGTAATTTGAGAGTTGATGTTAATTAAATTGTGAATCCTTGTTAAATATGAGTGTTAAATTGTCAAAATTAATCTTTCATTTTGGCTAGCACTTCTTAGCTTGAATAAAGTTTTTTCCTATTGCTCCCCTCTCCCTATCTGCCCCTATTCTCTTCTCCCATCATGTATGTGTGGATATTTCTTCTGAAGGAAATATATTGAGTAACTACAGCAGTTTATTATGTCTAGGTGAAAAGGCAAACATTTAGATGAACTCCTTAAAAGGGGACTATGGTAGCAATAAGCAAAGCTATCTTTATGAAAATAGCTCTGGTGGATTTCTTTCTTGGGTTTTGCTCCATGACTTTCAGCAAGTCACATAACATTTAGAAACTATGAGTTTGATTAAAGACATCTTTGCATTTGTTCTTCCATAAATGTGGCTGCAAAACTGCAAAATACAGAATTTTGAACACCTTTCTGTTTATTATTTATTTATTTTTCCACTTTGGAGTTACCTTTGTTAAGTAGGTTTGGAATGGAGGCTGTGGGTTTTTTTTTTGAAGGCTGAAATGGCCTTGAATAAAAAAGGAAAATTCTTTTCATTTTCATTTCTCTTGGATGATTCTAGAATAATTTAGAAGATAGAAGGTGGAAAAAGAAGAAGAAAGTAAAAGAGACCATTGGACTCATCTGGGTAAATCAGGCAGTAAAAAAATGACTTAGGTGAGAGGCCTGTATGATTCATACCAATTTGATTGTTACTTTAAGAACTGCCTATATTTATCAATGTTCTCATTGATAAATGAACTCATGGGGAGTTTTTCAGTATTTCCTCTGTTAGGATCCATAGAATGGTTTTATTTTCCCGACTCATATATGTATTATAGAAATTCATTTTAAAAATATTAAAACTGAAAGAGAATCATATATATGTATTTTGTGGCAGACCTATATCAGATATATTTAATACAATGATTTCCCCCCTCAGCCTACCACTTCCCTGATTTTACCCATTGTATTAATTTTATTTTCCTTAAAGGTTTGAATTTTTAGCGTAATCATCTCTATCTCTTTTTTTAAGAACTCATCTCCTTAACCATAGTTGTGAAAGGCACTCAAGTAGTCCCCACTAGAGCACATATCTCAAGAAAGTCACAGATAAAAAGAAAACCCCCTTTTACACTAACATATTTTTATTGAAACCTTTTGTAGTAGTAAAGAACTGGAAACAAAATAGATGCCCAAAGACTGGGGAATAGGAAATCAAGTTGAGGCACTGGAATGTAATGTAAATATTACTACACTTTAAGCAGTGATTGTTATAATAAATGAGGACAAGCATGGAAGGATTTACATGAACTGATACAGAAGTAAGCAGAGCCAAGAAAATAATTTACTTATTGAGTACAATAACGGAAACGGACAGAAGAGCAACAAAGCAATTGAATGCAATGAATGCTGTGAAATGAGAATGACCAAGCTTGTTCTCAAAGAGACTAGAGAAGACAATCCCCTCTCTGGGGGTAAAATTGAAAAAAAAATGACTCTATTTAAAGACTTTAGGAATAGTTTCTAGTTTTCAAGTTATTCCATTACTGGTGATACTCCTATTGTGTGCACAGAATTGGATTATTTATCACCGTATTTAAAGTTGAGAAGGATAACCCAAAAGAGAAAATCAGAGAAAGAGGTATGGACAAATTGCCAGGAGAGTTTTGGGGGTTGGATTTGATTCCAGAAGGGAAATACAATCTCCTTCTCCCTGACTCTTTTTATTTAGCAAATAGATATTTTTTAAGAAATTATTTTATTTTCACAACGATCACAGAAAATTATCTCCTAATGCACCTAACAGTCTAGTTTGCATGTATTTGTTCAGAGAGGGGGAAACCATTGTTGGTAGGGGTTTTATTTGTGTTTTGGTGATATTTGAGTACCTTTAACATCTTTGAATAGACTCTGTCCAGGGTTTGGCTGAGGTGTGGGGAAAAGGATCATTATACTTAGTGACTGACAGCAGCCCAGAGCTTTTATGGATAATGAACATCACCTGGTAATCCAAATCGGGAAGATGGAGGGACAATTGAAGTGTCATGGAGAACAGTATTGATTTTTTATCAAATATTACTCCAGTTTGTAGTTAGTCCTCTTAGCATAACTGGTACGGGTTGGTGGGATGTTGACTTGTTTAGTCATAAAAACATACTTGCATCAGTTAATTGGTAATTTACTTATTGAGCCCACATGGAATAACAGTTTGGTGTGGTGGTCTTCAGCAAATAATGAACGGACAGAATTTCTTTATTAAGTTTGAGTAACTTTCAAGTTTTGTATATTGCTTTTTTCTTTTCATGTAACAGATATTATTTCTTGGACCTAGATGTCTAAAAATTACTTTTTTTCTTCCCTAATCCACAAAATGCAGAGAAAAACTGTCTCTGAAACTTAGTGCATTTTAATCACAAAATTTGATGCAACCAGAAAGGTCTGTTTTGGAAACTGGTGATTAGAAAACGTGCTATTGACTTTTTGATGATTTTCTTTGCAGTTGCAATGAGGCTGAAGTGAAAGTAGAAATTGGTGAATTTAGCTTCATTGTAGAATGACAACTTTCTACCAAAACTCCCCTCCTTTCTTGTTGCTGTTGAGATTGCTAGCTAGAGGTGAATCATTCAATTTTGAATGGGATTTTTTTTGTTCCTTTGAGTATGTTATGATAAGTCTATGGTAGGGACAAGGGAGGAAAAATGTACATTTATATTAAAATAAAATGTAAAATTGATGATTAAGATTAAAGGTGTACTGATTGAAGAAGCCTTTAAGTCTAGGAATTTGAGGAAGGCCTGAGTCCACATACTCTGCTCAGATACTAAGTAACTGTGAGTCCCTGGGCAAGTCACTTCTTTTCTCAGACTTTATTTTCTTACCTAGAAAAAGGGGATAATAGCTTCTACTTCATTTGGCTTGTGTCAAATGAGATAATTTATGTAAAACATTTTACAAACCTTAAAGTATTCTGCCAATGCTAATGATTCCTTGTATA
>JAQQSK010016192.1:0-10522 GCA_028658325.1 Potorous gilbertii | reverse complement strand
CTTCTTGAACCACCATTCCATGTTCTTCTCCCAGATGTGTTTCCCCTTTCTTGTAATGTATCACATGTGCATTTAAATTAGCTTGCTCCACCCTGGGGATGTGTGGATTAATATTAAATAGCTCGTTAAGCATTCATATTCGCTTCTGATCTATTACTCAATTAGAAGCCTGGTTCTGCTAGGTCACTGTTCTGGCTGGAATCAGTTACATCCAGTCATCTTTCCTGAAAAGCTGGAAGTGTGTAGGTGTCAACTCCTGTGGAAACAGAACTCCTTCTGTTTCTCACATCATCTTTCTGAGCTATTTCTTCCTCTATAAAATGGGAATAAGGACACTTGAGGTACCTCCCTCACAGAATTATTTTAAAGAACAAGTAGCATAGTTTGTTAGAAGATAGCTGCTAAACCTGTGACTCAGTTGTTATTGGGAACTTTCAGGTGAGGAAACTTTCTCTACCAAGGGCAGCACCTTCTCTGCAACTTAAAACTTTACAGAACTGCTTAGAGCATTGAGTCATCATGACATTCTCAGTTACACAGTAAATACATGCAGATGTGGGACTTGAACCCAACTTGTTCCAGCTTTAGAGTCTATGCTTTCAGAAAATCTTCTTTGAGTATTTGAAAGGACTAATGTATGGAAAAGAGATTAGATTTGTGTTAGGCCCCAGAGGGTCAAAACAAAAGTAATGGGTTGAAGTTGAAAAGGGTCAAATTTAGGTTTGATTTTGGAAAAATGCTGCCTAACAATTAGAGGTGTCCAAAAGTGGAATGAATTGCTTAAGAATTGGCACATTCCCACTCCTTGAAAGTCTTCAAGTTGAAGCTGGATGACCAATTGTTAGATATGTTATAATGAGGATTACTTTCACATGTACGTTGCAGTAAATGATTGCTAAGGTCCCTCTCAACTCTCAAATTCTGTGGTTTTGCAAATAAGATACATAGTAAATCAACTGTAAGTTTGGAAAAGCAGGCTTATTGACATGGGTATTCTCTCCTCTGGTACAGGGTATAACCCCTCCTTTCTGGACCATGTAAATCTTATTCATTATCTTTCACAAAAGATCAACCCAATATATTGGAGACCTTTCCTGGTCCCTTTGCAAGGCTCAGGGACCATTAATAATAACTTACAATTAAAGCTATTTAAAGCTTTAAAGTTTACAAGGTGGTTTTCCTTATATCAATTCAATGAGGTCTATTTTACTGTTAAGGAAACTGAGACCTAAAGATGTTAAGTGATTTTCCCCTGTTTACATAACTAGTTAGGTTCTGAACTAGGAATTGAATTCAGGTTTTCTGACTAAAAGTCCTCAGTTTTTTCCATTGTTCCAAATTCTCTACCATCTATCCTGTCTAACCTTTGTCATTTAGAAAACTAGGATCTTCCAACTACCATGCTATATGCACAGTTCATTTGATAAAATTTAAAAATCAAGCACCAAATAATTCTAATTGTAATAAGTAGGATGACTTGTCCAGTTCAACAGGGCAAATAAAACATAATTCAATATTCTTTCCCTTATCTAAGGTTTCCCAATCTAACCAAATCATAAATACCTTAAAAAGAACTGGATTATTCTAGCTATCATACCTCATTCACTAATACAACACACCCTTTGAGGAAGAGCTATATTGACTGTGCATTGGAAGGAAAAGTGGGGAAAGAGGGAAAAATTTAGCATTAGAATGGCAACTTGAGAGGCATTTTTCTTCAAACAGGAAAGAGAACTAAGGCAGAAAACAACATCCATAATCTTGTCAAAAAATACATGAAAAACAAGAATATGGGCACCATATGCATGGAATTGCATTTTTAAAAATTAATTCTATAATCTCTAAAAACTAAATACATTTAAAAATTTATTTATTTTTCTTTGAAAGAAGCAACAAACAGCAAAAATAATTGGTTTCTTGGTTGTAACATCATACTACGTCTCTTCTGGCTTATTCTTTTTATCTATCACTTTTACTTTCCATTTCTTTCTCAAAATTACTATGAAAGTTTCTATTATGTAGCTGGCTAATGACATGTCTTCTTTATAACAATAAGTCATGACTACTGTTAACAAATGACCCCAAAGATCATAAAGAGACCTGAAATGAAACAGAGTCTGATCACTAATTAAATGCATTTATTGTTGAAATACTTTTAGGGAGAAAAGATCATAGGATCTTTTCATAGGAGCAGCGAGGAGAGAGAGCATTCTCCAGCTTCTCAAAGGGGAGAGAAAAGGGGTGAGATAATAAAATTTCTAGAGCCTTTTGGGTAGGGAGCAGGGGGTTAAGGGAAGAACATCTGTAGACACAAGAAATCAGGCAGTAGGATGTTCAGAAAATCCAGAGCAAGATATTGAGTCTGCAGGTTCTGTTCAAGGTTGCCCTTGATCTAACAAAGGCTGTGGCACTGTGGTTTCTGGCACCTCTGGGGAGTTCACTCTTAAGTCAAGTAGCTTTGGGTTTTGGAAACCTTCTAATTGACTGGTGGTTGTGTGCTAAAAATCCCATCCAATTAGAGAACCTGACAAAGAATTTAATCTAAGGTGTGTTCTGACACATTGTGTTCCACTCCAGTGAGTTGGGGGGAGGGGGGTTGTCTAGATTGTCTGAGGTTGGGCGTGGTCTGGGAGTGAGAATTATCAGTCACATCCCCAGTCTCTCATTAGAATAGGTCTATCTCTTCTTATAATATTCATTCTTTTCATTAATTGTTAAGCAATTGGAGTTGATTGCCACCCTCAGGAACACACTCACTTCTAAGGGTGTGTATGTGTATACATATATATATATATATATATGTATATATAAAACATTGAGTGGGTTCCATTGGCATTTGAGAGTATCAGTAATCCCTTTTATTAATTATCTTCTAGTATGATAAAATGATTAATTACTCAGAAACTATGTCTCTAGAACATTTTATGTGTCACATTACTATGTATATCTCTTGCTTGTACATAACTGTTAGAATATTGCCTCTCCCATTGAACTGAGAGCTCTTTGAGATCAGAGACTGTTTCTTGCCTTTATTTCCCCAGCACTTAGCAAAGTGTCTGGCATATTATGATGATTAATAAATGCTTGTTGACTTGACTTACATAGTAACAAAGGAGACTGATATTTACTTTGAGACCATAAGATAAAAACAGGCCAAATACAATCATTTTGGAACAATTTTCCATTAGCTGCTCAATTCAACTTTGACTCCAAGGAATAACATGCCCTTCCCACTTGCCTTATCACCCCAAATCTCATCACAAAGAAGAATGACTCAGGTTTTGATACGCTGCCCTTTCTCAACTTTCCCTCGGTTGCCTCTCCACTCTGATTGGAGATGGAGGGTGGGATACTAAATTTCTCCCAAAGTCTTCCTTTATAGAGAGAGGGTTCCCAACCTTCCTGGTGACTCCATTTTTATCAGTTGCTCTTCTTGGCTTCTACTCCAATGAATCACCAACACCACCAACACCAACACACTTTTCAGTTTCCTTTTGTATGTTGTCTTCCCTGATAAGATTTTAAGTTCCTTGAGGGCAGGGTCTAACTCTTTTTCTTATTTATATTATCAAGACTGACACTTAAGTAGATGCTTAATAAATGTTTATTTAACTGAACTCAGACAACAGCATATCAATGAAAAACTAAGTGTTAAACAAATAATTGAGTCCTACAGATTTGTTTGAGAAATGGAGGGATTTATGATGGAAATTCATGTCTAGTCTATTGCTACCAAAAATTATAGAAAGATTATCCTTAAGGACCCCCTCAGTTTAGTAATATAGATTATGTAATGAAATTGAAGGAACAGTGCAATACATCATGAAAAGATTTACTATCCACCAAATATCTACTAAGACATGATCTAGGGGCAAGATTTATAATTCAGAGCCTCATTGTTTTTTATGAATTTTTGCTCATTTGTTTCAGTCATGTCTACCTCTTCATGTCCCAATTTGGAATTTTCTTGGCAAAGATCCTGGAATGGTTTTCCATTTCTTCTCTAGATCATTTTATAGATGAGGAACTGAGACAAATAGAGTCAAATAGAGACCTTGCCCAGGTCACACAACTAGTAAGTGTCTGAGGTCAGATTTGAACTCAGGAAAATAAATCTTCCTTACTTTAGACCTGGCACTCTATCCACTGTGCCACCTACCTACTTGCCTTTTTATGTACTTACATTCAGCAAATCCAAATTCTACAAACATAGATCTAAAAATGTCCCGGAGAATTCAATTAAAAAGATGGTGTCAGACTATCCTCACAGTCTCAATTATTGCC
Source organism: Potorous gilbertii (assembly GCA_028658325.1). NCBI lineage: Eukaryota > Metazoa > Chordata > Mammalia > Diprotodontia > Potoroidae > Potorous > Potorous gilbertii. Next base: position 6,238 of record JAQQSK010016192.1, on the reverse strand, counting down.
CCAAATCTCCAGGATATAATATTACCCATAAAAACTTAAGAACCAAGTTTTTAATCAACGTCACTATAACAAATGCTGACAATCTCCAGGCTACATGGAACAAAAAGTTTTCAAAACACCATGATTCAGTAGAGGAGAATGAAATTACGTCAGGACAGAAGATGCATATCGTCCTTGTTGTCCTGTATTGCTACTGGAATTGTACCAAGGATGCTTTCATCCTTGGGAGCCTACAGATGATGAGCTTCCATCCTAATACTTTCATTCAACTATAAAAAAACAGTTATTTTATCCACCTGTGCAGCAGTCCATGGAGCACACACAAAATATAAAGCAACAATAACTGGAAAATAACAGTCTCAAGACTATGACTAAATGAAACCTATCAAAAAAGATGAGAAGACTAAGGTAATAATACTTCTATTCAACCATGAGTTTCATGATGACGGTGCTCAAATGTTATCTAAACATTGTACTTTTCCCAGAATCCAGTGCAGTGCTTTGATCACAATGTACATTTAAATGTTTGCTGAAGTATTATTTCAAGTTTCAATCAATCAACAAGTATTAAGTAAGCATTTAGTATGTTCCATACACTGCTAAGCAATCTAGATACTAACACAAAAATGAAATCATCTTTGCTCCCAAGGAGCTTACTTACATTCTATTGGGAGAAATAGCATGGGGATGTATAAGTAAATATGAAGTGTCTGCAAGGTAAATATAAAGGAATTTTGGGTTGGAGAGGGGCACTAATACTGAACGCTGAAGGGAGCTAGAATTCTAAGAGTTGGAAGTAAAGAGATAATGGTTGGTTGGTTGGTGGTTGTTGTCTTTTGTCCTGGAAGAGGACCAAAATGACCATGATAAAGTGAAGTTTCAATGTGTATGACCATGGCTGATCAGACCAATGCCAACTCGAAATGCTGTACCACAGATTGGGCACAGGTAGTCCACACGAACATTTGGGGTGACTACTCCAAATTTGTGAATCCTGTGTTTCCATTGTGCTATTTCAATTCTGTTTTGGTCATAGAGCATGGTACCCTTTCTGATGTGGGCACATTATGCTGAGTGCTCCTGTGCCAGTGTCTCCCATGTCCCATAATCAAATTCAAAGTTCTTGAGAGAGACCTTGAGAGTGTCCCTGTATTGCTTCTTCTGACCACCATGTGATTGCCTGCCCCATGCAAGTTCTCCAAAAAATAGATTTTTTGGCAAGCATACATTTTGCATTCAAACAACATGGCCAACCCATCAGAGTTGCACTGTCTGAAGCATAGTTTGAATGTGAAGGGAAGCAATGTTTCTGCCTGTCTATCTGTGTTCATTTTTCGTTTCCAAAGAAGGCCATGACATCAGAGAAATGATGACATGACTTGCATTTGACTTTGTTTTGAGTAAGGGAGGGCTGTACAAGGTCACCAACCTCGCTTTCTCCTCCTGAGCCATCTGGGTCCAGTGACCAGATATTCATCAAGATGACTGGAGATGGCCCAGAATGCAATGGGAGACCTTAGCCTTTTTAGGCTAGCCTTTTCAGGTACTCACTTAGAGGGAGGTAAAGGCCATTGAGTGAATAGGTCTCTTAAAGAAGTAGTCAGAGAATGGCCCTTTTAATGAACAAAAGAACAAAATAACTAAATGAACAGAAACTGTTACTAGTTATAATCACTGTAAGCCAGCCATTAAGTGGAGCCTGGGCAGGGACCTATTGCTGTCTATCCTGTGGGCTTCAGAGTGCACTGGGTTTAAGGTTTTGGGAGAGGAAGGAAGGAAGGAAGGAAGGAAGGAAATCCACCTTTATGAGTAGAATGAGAAGCAATGTGTAGTAAACCTAAAAGGGCAGGATAGAATCAGATCGTGAAGAGCTTTAAAAAATGCCAACCAAAAATTTTATATTTTTTCCTTGATGTGTTAGAGAACCACGAAAGCACTTTGTATAGGAAAGAGACAAAGTCAGATTTGTGCTTCAGGAATATCATTGTGTGGTGGATGTATTGGGCAAGAAGTGATGAGGGTAATCTACTCTACCTCAATAACACAGGGATGATCATACACTTACTTGATCTTGTCATCATCCACACGTGTTCTACTTCCATATTCATTCTGAATTTCCTTTACCTTTACGTAGCCTTTCTATCTTTCTCTGTGCCTGACTTCTAAACATGCTCATTATGATCCATAGAAACCCTATCAGTCAATACTATCCCAGGTCATCAGCCCTGCTCTAGATACACTCTCCTTCTTTCTGAATATTGATCCTTTGCTGAACCAGTTCAACTCGACCCTAGCCCCCAATCATGAATCCCTTAGTCTCTTGACCTATTGACAATTTTTCCTTGCCAAACCCTGGCATTTCTGCTATCATTGGCCTCACTCATGCTACTGAACAAATTCGAGAATACTTGACAAATTATTAGGGTAAATACTTTGGGTACAAATATCAAAGGGGTCTCAAGAACCAAATATTGCAATGTTTACTAGGTTGGGTAGAATGAAGGGGCTTAAAAGATTCTGGATGGATAAATAGCAATATAGAAATAGGAGATTTTAAGATAATGGAAGGAACAAGTAGAAGAAAGGCTTCACCTTAGTCCCTTAAGACTGATAAGTGACTAGCAGGGATCAAAGCATCATTAGACACACTGTATAACTACCAATTATTACCTTAGATTCTATTAAGTCCTACACATGCTATGCTCCTGCACATAAAATGCCTACATGACACGGTAATTTTGCAGTTTTTTAGAATCACAGTTAGTCATGTGAAATCAAATACAGATAAATCTACTGAGTCTCAGAAGGTGAGAAAAAAAGAAAGAACATTCATCTCAAGGATAGTATAAGTAAAGGCAAGATGAAAGAAATAAAGCTTTTCATTCCCATCTTATGATAGGTATAAGGTTTTTTCTTCCTCTTGTTGCCTACTTCTAGCAACTTTGGTTGTCATTTCCAAGAAATGATAGGGAATGAACTATGCCTCAGGTATCCACAATGGTGTTCATCCAGTCACCAGTAACTTATGCGACATAATGCTTTTGAGTTGAGCCCATGTAGAGGGTGAATGAATGAATGCAGAGAACCCAAACCACTGTTGTACTATTTATAGTTATCAATAAAGAGTTAGGAATGCAAAATACAAAACAATACAAGCAGAGAAGGGACAAGAAATTTTAAAAGACCACACAGTTACAGAAAATATAGAATAACTGTTGACTAGCTGGAAAGCAACAATGAACAGAGAAGCCTAGAATATAACAAGCCAGAACAAAGTAGCTTTTTGCAATTATAGACCTTGGGTTATCTTCCATAATTGCATATTGATGCTGTTTGATACTATATCTACTTCACAAGGTTGTTGTGTATAAACCTTAAAACAACATAAATTCTGTGATACATACATATACAAACACAAAAAACCCATATGTATATATGCATATAAGTGTAAATTCTGTCTTCTTTTATACATAATATGGACCAAACAACAATGACAATTCTTTGGCACTTTCGGCAGGAGCTAAGAATGTAAAAAATTTTGAAGAAGCAGATGCCATTTACCATTTGTCAGAAGAACAATTAGTTGGTGGGTGTGTATGTGAATATACATATACGTATACACATACACACATGTATAGATATAAATATATATGTGTGTATATGTATATGTATATATGTGTGTGTGTGTCTTTACACACACACATACATGTGCAGACATATACATATTGCTTCTTGAACTTTGAGACCAAGCCCTATAATTGAAAAGAGCTACTTTGTTCTGACTTGTATTCTAGTCTTGTTTGTTCATTGCTGCTGAGCAGTTGGTCAACAGTTATTCTGTATTTTCTGTGACTGTGTTTCAGTGTGATCTTTTAAAATTTCTTCTCCCTTCCCTGCTTGTGGTTGTTCTGCTATTGGTAACTATATGTAGTATGACAATGGGTTGGTTTCCCTGTGTTCATCCATTCACTCTACATGGGCTTTAAAAGGAAATTGGTAAAGGAGATGGTATGTGTAAGATCCCAGATCAGCTATTCAGCTATCTATCCATGTCACCCAGGGGCCTGCTGTTATATTACATGATCTAATGACTCTATAGTTTCTCTCTATACAATCAAATTTACACACATACACACACACACACACACACACACAAACACACACACCCATACATGTCTTTGTGTATATCTATATCTATATATATATATATATATATATGTATATATATATATACATATGTATATATATATGTATATATATATATACATATATATATATATATATATTTATATATAGTTTCTCTATATTTAACCAAATAATTCAGATTAAAATATTTTACTTAAAAATTCCTAGTCCATTTTTCACAGGCTAATAACTATGGCTACATCTCCATCCATAACCTGTAACTCATGGATAACCATCTCTGTTCAGTAACAACAGCATGGCAAACCTACCACCACCCTTTTCAACATCCTTAATTATAGGACCTCACTGTGAATACTTTCAAAATTTTAAGACCTCAAGAAAATAAAAATTCTTCTCTCTCCTATTTTGAGCCCACCTGTTTTAACTCTCTATAGTAAAATAATTACGGACTAGTATTTTGTAACCTGTTAACTGTTTGGAATGGGGGTTTAATATGTTCTACTCCATACCTTTAGGCATCTACCAGAACATGTTTTGAAAGAAGCATGTGACAATGAGTTTTATTGACTGAACTGAAGTGGAATTACCTTTTCCCTAAAGGTCACTAGAGGAAGCAGATCATTTGGGTCTTCTCTAGTAGGCAGAACAGTATCTTGATGCAGTTCTCTCTCCTTTAAGGGGCCAGGGAGCCTCACATCAAGCTGTATCCCCAACAGGACTTGGCACAATTCATTTTTAATCGAAATTCAGATCTTTTGCAAGAAAATATGTCTAACAGGTAATTTTTTACATAAATTTTTAATCTATACAAAATATTTTTTGATGTTTGTATTAAGCTAAAATGTTCTCAAAAGTTCTTCCTTCCTAACATCCTTTCTTTTTCAGATATAGGAGAATGTGAGTGTGGAATATTACATATAATCACAGATTTGGTTAATGTGTAGGTTAGTTTTTATTAACTAATTTTTATTAAACTAATTTCCCCCAATGGATACCATTTTTTTTCTTCCTTGAAAGGGATTGATCTCTGAGGAAGGGGAAAGAATATATGTGGAAGCAAAAGTAATATATAAATAAAAGATATCAACAAAAATTTAAGTCCATGTGTTTGCAGGATTTCATTAAAGTTCTGTTACTGTGGAGCTTTTTATCATAGATACCAAGAGATGTTGGCTTGAAAATCTAGTCAGTCACATTCAAAAATTCTTTCCCCAAGTAATGTTCATAGTATCACCAAAAAAGTTTGAAGATATAATTTCAAAACACAAATTTTCCATATGTTCAAAGTTTCAACTGCGGTGACTTAGTTTTAATTATATGAAGAAGCAATGGGTATTGAGCAGTCAGGAAATTCCTAGTGTACTACATAAGAATTAAACCTTACCATTTCTTCAACTTGGAAAAATTGTCCTGTCACCCACCCATCACACCCACAATTGATTTCAGGTCCTCTGATGATAGTGGACCAGATGATTTTTATAAAGAGATAATGGAAACTACAATTGAAACAGGACAATTTTGGGGTTAGAGTTGATTAATAGCAGGATTTTGTAAATTTTAGCAATTCAAATATTGCCCATTACAAAAAAACCCTACCCTTTTTGTTTTTAGATATACTGTCACCTGGCTATGAAATCATACAGACATCATTCAAAAAGTTAATATCTGAAAGGTACTAAGATAAGAAATAAAAAAATTTGAGCCAGAAAAATTATGCGAAGTTCCAATTTTCAAGTTATGTGATTATACATGCAAATACAAGGTTAAAGTTTATGCATTTGACCTTTGACAGTTTTTTAAAGGAAAACCATCTCATCCAGTTTCTTTTTGTCTGAAATCCTCCCCAATATTTAAAGCACATCTTACTTTACTTTCTCTGCTCTTTAATTTATGTAGATCAATTTCTCTGGAGACCGTTTCAATTTCTCCTTTTTGTATTGTTTCTCTTTTTCATTCTAAGCACTAGCATACTTTCTTGCTCTTAATTTCCTCTCTGAGGGGCCATTCCACCCACTTCAGTGCCCTAAATAAAAAGCTGAGATGTCCTCAAAGTTCAGAGTTGCATCATGGGTATAATTTCCCTTGCAGTGCA
>JAQQSK010016191.1:0-10522 GCA_028658325.1 Potorous gilbertii | reverse complement strand
TTTTTTCTTAATTACATGTCAAGACAATTTTCAGCATTCATTTTTACAAGATTTCGAGTTCCAAATTTTTCTTCCTCCCTCTTTTCCCTCCCCTCTTCTGAAAATGCTAGTCAATTTGACATAGGTTATATATTTCAACAGAAGTTTTAAAAGCAATCTATATAATGAGGAAGCCACAAGAACCCAGAAATCGCTTTAGCCATCAAACATTTTAGCTTCTTGCCAAGAAAAGCTATATAATCTTCAAAGAATCAAAATTAACCAAAGGGCAATTAGAGAAGCACAGGGTGGGTGAAAGTAGACTGCAGTATATTCGAAGTATTCGAAGGCCACCTTCATGAACGAAGTAGAGTAAGGAATACTGTTGAAGAAATGTATCATTAGCAAAGGCGATAGATGACTGTCACAGCAAGGCAATACATATGTCCATAGCATGTGAACAATTGGAATACCATGCTGGTATTCACACTGTATAAAGACTTAAAGGAAGGCCACCAGCATACAAAGTAGTTTTTCTATAGAGAACTGATGAGAAAACATGACCCAAAGTCCTGTAAGAAGAGGAAGCACAGGTGAATTGAGATCTGCTTCATTGGATGGAATAGCTAGGTTGCTAAGGACCCAGAATCACTAAAGTGTAAGTAACACTATTTTCGGTGGTCCAGCTTCTCCTAGCCCTGTCATTCAGGGACATTTCCTGAGGTCTGAGGGCTAGTGTGAGACAGAGTTCAAGCTGCCAGAGAGTGTCATCTGCGTGCCAGGAAATTACCTTGTTTTCCTTGCTGGATCAGGGACAATACTAATTGATTTGGTTATTGAGCAGAGCTCAAAAGTAGTCATTTAGGCCTCTGAATATCTTTAGAATGAGGAAATGAATAAAAAAACTCATTTATCGTTTATATGTTAGTCTCCAAACAAAATTTTACTGTGCTATCATATATTTTAAGCGGCAGCTAGGTGGTGCAGCAGATAGAGTGCTGGCCCTGGAATCAAGTGGATCTGAGTTCAAGTTCAGCCTCAGACAATTACTAGCTGTGTGACCCTGTTTGCCTCAGTTTCTTATCTCTAAAATGAGCTAGCGAAGGAAATGGCAAACCACTCCAGCATCTTTGCCAAGAACACTCCAAATGGGATCACAGAGAATCAGATACTACTGAAATGACTCAACAGCAGCAATGTATTTTAAATAAAATGAATTATACAAGGTGCTTGATAATTGAATTATTCCCTCCCCTTCCAAAAAAGCAACAGAATGCCAGCCACTGAGCTAAGCACTGGGGATACAAATACAAAAAATAGAAAAATCCCTGTCCTCAGGAAGCTTCTATTTTAGTAGAGTAAGATAATATACGTAGGGGAGTGGGAGTTAGGGAGTCTGATTAGATTTTAGAGGTCATTGGAACAGTGAGTGGAAACATAGGACCATTGATTGACTCCCCACAAGTAATAGTTTTGCTATAGTTATTGTCCCCAGAGAAAGAGGTGGAAAGGGGGTAGGAATGATTACTAAGCTGCATGTTAGGAAGATGACCAGAGTTTAGTGTGGTGGGTCTGGAGCCAGGTTAGATGTGGTTAACTCTCATTAATAAGGAATATGAAGAAATTGCACTAGAAATTCATAGAGAGGAAGACTGTACGAGATTAAACAAATATTCTAGTTTTTCAGACAAGCCCTAGGCTGCAAGTTGCCTTGCTTGAGTCAGGACCACAAAGTGGGCCTGGGTCAGGATCACGATCAGTAGAGAGTGAGGAGTGCATGTGTTGCTTCAATGGCTGGAAGCTGTGAGGGCTGTGTTGGTGCACAGGTTTGTGAGATGGTAAAGTACACAAATTATTTTGTATGGTAGACTATATCCTTATTTACAAAATTACCTGAAAGGTAGAGAAAAGACAAAAATCTCATGGTTTACTATTTGTGTATTTATTTCTTCGAAGCACTCAATGTGGTAGAGCAGAATTCAGTCTCAGAGGCTTTCCTTTTTCAGCAAGGTGGCTGCCACACATGTTTGGATTCTACAGCATTCCTTGATAGATACCATCATAGAGACAATTTTGTTCAAAGATCTTCTGATTATCAGTATTAAGAGGAGCCCAGCATGGACAGATGAATGCTCAGTAAAGTGTTCAGTGCTGTCTTGGAGGATGTTTGGTGAGAGATTCCCTATAGAACAAAGATCCTTGACCTTTTTTAGTGTAATGGATTCCATTGGCAGCCGGGTAAAGCCTATGGACACCTTCTCACAATAATGTAAAAAATATGGAATTACCAAAAAAACCCAATTATATTGACATGAAGGTGTAATTTGATTCCATCAACATTCTTGAACCCCTGATTATAGAAGGAGACATCTTCTAGAAGATCTTGTTTGCAGATAACATTTTTATAGCTACATCAGACCCCCCAAAATTGTTGGGGCTCCTCAGTGATATCCATAACCATTCTGAAGAGATGAGAGCCACCACCCAGGGGAAAAAAGAATGAATAAAAATGCCTCTTATTCAGAAAGTTACATATAATTGAATGAGGAGCAAGAGAAGTTAGTCTATTAGTACTTTTATCTTGGTCAGTCATTGAAGATGGAAAATAAACTCCTCCCAGAAATTAATAAGAGACAGAAAATGCTCTGGGTTGCATTTGGAAAATATGTAGCATTTTGAGTGATCTCAACCTGCTTCCCCATTTTTTTGAACAGTGGTCATCTGGTAATGCAATATGGCTATGAAATATGAAGCCTGACAATGGAATGTAGAGGGCAACAAATCATAAAGCTCTTTGTAAATCACTAATATTGTTAATTACACCAAAGTGGAATGGAGCCTTTACTGTACTTTGGAACAGTTTAAATAAAGGACCATGGAAAGGAAAATACTTTACCTAATACTGTCTGAGGGCAAGTGACAAAGATGGAATGTTCTAGTCTGTGACGGCCTTCAGAAAAGAGACACATGACACTTTTCTTTTGTGCTCTTTTTCTGATTTTAATGGTGAATGGGATAAGAGTGACGTAATGGAGAATGAGAAAAGAGAGAAAACTTAGAGCTGGATAGAACCTTAGAAACCCTGGAGCAAGCTCTTCTCCTTTCTGTTCTTATCTCTGAACTGGGGATGGAGGAACCGGTAAAAGTGGGTAAAGGGCTTAAAGATTAATAAGAAAAGGTTTCCGAAGTGATGGGTTCTACCCTCCTCCTCCTCCTCCTGCTCCTCCTCCTCCTCCTTCTTCTTCTTCTCCTCCTCCTCCTCCTGCTCCTCCTCCTTCTTCTCCTTCTCCTCCTCCTCTTCTTCTTCTCCTCCTCCTCCTCTTCCTTTTACAAAAATAGATAAAATTGTACAAATCTTGGTTCCAGTGGGAGGAGCCATGACCAAGGCAAGGAAAATATGGGAAGATTCTAGAAACAGGAGGGGAAAAGCCAAAAGAAAGAGGACGAGATCTTCATTCTTATCCTACCTAAGTGGAGTTCCAAATTGCCTTTGCTCCATTAATCTAAAATACAAAATCTTTGTAAAACATTCCCCATGGATCAGAAAGGAAGTAATTAGTTGTTTAAAGTTGTAGCTTAGTAGCCCCTGCCACAATGAAATACTGTAATGCGTTACCTCCGGTAGATTAGTCCGTTCCCTTACCTTGCCAGGAATCAGGCCTCTGTTCCATTGCTATTTCCTACAATCTTCCTCCCTCTTCTAATCTCTTTTCTGGTATCCATTTGTGTGCTATCTTCTGTCATTATAATGTAAGTCCCTTGAGGGCTTTTACTTGTATCCTCAGAGCTTAGAACAGTGCCTGGCACAAAGCACGTACATATGTATGTATGTATGTATGTGACTGTCTAGCTAGCTACAGATGGCACCTACTGGAGGCATCTAGGTTTTGTATGAAGTAGAGAAGAGTTTAATGTGAGTTTATAAAAGAAAGAGTATTGAAAAGGATGGGTATAGAAGAGACAAGGGTTATTGGGGAAGATTGTGACCAGTTTTGAAAAAGAGAAGGCTTTGTACAGACTAGGGAGAGCTCTTCAGTTGTGGACACCTCATTTTAGGGAGCTCATTAACAAGCTGATCCCAATCCCCTTCAACAATGTACTTATACTAAAAATGCCGTAGAATCTTGAAGTATGAAAAAGGTGACCAGACAGAGGGTACCGAGAAGAGGAGGAACTTATAGATCAGGCCTTACTTACCAATTAAAACAACTGGGGATGTTTATAGTGGGAAGAGAAAGCTTTTCAGGCAAGGACAAACTGGCAAATGTCTAACCACTGACTCGCGGGGGAAAAATGTGCACAGGACACAATTTTGAGTTTAACCTGCATTTTCTCCATTATATTTTTAAGTCTAGATGGTCAACAGAATAAAGTAATCCCTGCTTTGTAGCATTTGCATCTTCCTGAGGGGCAAATGCTCACAATGAAAATTTGATGACTCTCCAGAGTTGGTTTGAATTGACTTTGGCAGACCACCAATTTTAGGGGATTTGAAAGCAGACTTAAAGTGTTTGAAAGGCTGTGGATGGGAGATTTGTGTTGATCTGTTTAGCCCTAGAGAATTAGACAAGTCGTTTTGGCATGGTGGCGAAAACACCAGATTTGGTAGTCAGTGAACATGCTCTACTACTTCTTATGTCTGACAGTTCACTCAGTGACTCTGGACCTCAGGTTTCTCATTGGGAAAATAAGGAAATTGGACAAGGAAAACAAGGAAATTGAAAAATCAAGTCACTTTAAGATTCAAAAACATGCTTAGCCTTTGCTTTTGCATATTCCTAACTGACCTTTATAGTGAGTTCATTTCCAAATTCCCATTGGATATAGGCAATTGAATGACCTGGAAGAATCTTAGGTACTTAAGTTGGATTCAATAACTCAAGAAACATTTATTAAACACTTACTGTGTGTGTGGCACTGCACAATGTTATCATTTTAGGTCCATATGGAAAAGATTTCAATTAAGATTTGGATGAAAAGAACACTACAGTTTGATTCTTACTTGATGGTGGAGGAACATGCAGAGATAGCCTTGCTCTTTTTGTGGCAGAGGGGAAAAGGAAGGTTGAATATAGAGATCTTCTCTCTCTTTCCTGCTGAATATTCTAGCCTCAAGGAAACTGAGACCATCTAAAAAGCTTGACTCATTAGGAACTGAAGGCAGTGACTTTGTTATCCGTAGTCCCAGAGCAGAAGGTGAGTAGGTCTTAGAATATTAAAGGTGCAGAAATGAGAACATTTTGCCCCAGAAGTGCCCAAGACATCCATGGATAAGTGTGAAGCAATTATATATGCCACCAGACAGTACCCACTCATAGACTATATAGAAAGTTGTGACTTATATATCACCCAGACAAGTGGTGATCAATGTGTTTGCTATACCATGTGCACTGCTAGTTTTTATGCTAAGTATTAAACACCTGAATGTGACCTTTGTATATGAGCTACTGTGCATGTTGTCTTACTATATATAAATTAGTGAATATTTTACATACATCTACAAACCGTATCTGTGTACCTGTATGATTGTAGGGACTTTAAAATTTTTACTGCAGGGAACATGTAGGAGAGTCAAGTACCTTTGCCTAAAAAACAGTTATGTAGGGAAAAGGTTACCAGTTCCTCCTTATTCAGAGTAATTAAGTCTCTTGGAGACTTATTAAAGCTTCAAGGTAATTAGCAGTACAGGAGCTAACTGCTAGGGGAAATGGCAATAGTTTGAGTAGTAATTGATATCTTTTCCAAAGTTATGATCTGGGTTACATTGGTGGGCTTTGGGGCACTTCACAATTCTGTGGTTAATTCTGTAACTTAGGGTGTTTAGGAATGCAATAGGAAATAAAATCACGTAAGTTTAAAAATATAAACCTAAATTGAATGTTATATTTCCCCCTAACATGTGATAACACATAAGTTCATTCACAGCAACGAGAACTTTTCTGATCTAAAATTCATGATACAAATATTTCTTCAGCTTCAAACAAATTCATAAGAAATGATCAAATGTTATTCAGTGAATAATGTTTTAATAAAGCAAAGTATTGAGTACACATGTGTAAGAAATGAAAAACTTCCATCTTAGAGGATTAGAAATTGAACGTGTTTCCCCTCCATCCATGTAGAATCAATGAAGAATTGTGCCCACAAATTCAACCCCAAACATGTGAATTGGAAGAAAACGTATAGTTAATTCTCTTAGTTGCCAACACCCAGAACTGATCTTTGTGGACAAGATGTTAGATTACATGTAGACTTGCTTATGGGAAAGGACCTGTGGATTTTCTGAACCTTGGGAAACCCCCAAATCTCCCAAGTACTTTTTGATTTGTACTGAAGAAAGTGATTGCAATGATTTTCTCATAAATGTTTTGCACTTGCAGTTCCGTCATAAGAGTGATAACCAGGTGAATAATCGGCTTTCTGAAGTGCTCATCAGTGGCAGGTAAAGAAATCCTTCTTGTTATTCCTACAATTTGGGGGAGAGGGAATCAGTAAACATTGTTCTGTGGCTTTCCTTTCTGAACAACAGCTAAATTTGTTTTCCTTCTTTAATGGTTTTTTTTTATAAAGCTGTATTAAATTATGCTTTTCCTTCTTCAGCGTGTTTGATGTTCACCCGTGTGACTGCTGTATAACTTTATTTCTGCTCTGTTCCAAATTTCTTAATAATTTCTTAGGATGGACAGAGACTTTGCTGTTATCAGTTTTTAGAAATAAAAGGCTATTTAGAATTGATTTCTTCATCGTCATCATCACCATCATCATCATCATCCTGACATTTTATGTAATATTTTAAATTTTTCAAAGCCCTTCATAGACATCCTTCTTTTTCAAAAATGTTTATTTATTTATTTTTAGTTTTTAACATTCATTTCCACAGATTTTTGAGTTCCAAATTTTCTCCCCATCTCTCCCCTCTGCCTACCCCAAAACACCATGCATTCTGATTACCCCTTCCCCCAATCTGCCCTCCCTTCTATCACATCCCTCCCTTCCCTTATCCTCATCTTCTCTCTTTTCTTGTAGGGCAAGATTGATTTCCATACCCCATTATCTGTATTTTTTATTTCCCAGTTGCATGCTAGAACAATTCTCAACATTCATTCCTAAAACTTTGAGTTCCAACTTCTCTCCCTTCCTCTCTCCCCACCCATCCCCACTAAGAAAGCAAACAATTCAATTTAGGCTATATATGGTTAACTTTGCAAAAGACTTCCATAATAGATATCCTTCTTAAGCTTCACAACAATCCTGGGAAGTACAATTGATATTTGGTAAGAATTTTTCAGTGAATGAACAAATGAATCTATATAATTTCTGGAGATGAATATTCCTAGAGAGGATGTGCATCACATTAAAACATCAGAATTTCAAAACAAGACTTTTCTTCCCATTGTGCTATTTAGTGTGTCACATGACCTATTTTAGAAAGGTAAACAGAAAGTCTCATGATTTTTTAATTTCCTTCAGCATTAATATGATATTTGTAGACTGTTTCCAATAAAGTAAAATAGTTTAAATTTATTTTCTCCAAAACAAACAAAAGACAACTCTAAGAAACTTACTTAATATATGTAAATTCTAAATATAAAAATTACCTTCAGCCTGACTGTCATTCTTATTGGCCAGTGAATATTTAATCAGTATGATAGTGCTAATAATATGGATTTTAGAGGGAAATATTGTATAACAAAACTTGTACAAGAGAAAGACTAAGGCACTAAGCAGCCCTCAAAGTTATGGACAGTAAATAGTAAAGTGGGAGTAATTCATCTTTGGACAAATCATTTTTCAGTGAGAGAAAGATTAATCAAAGACACAAATAATCTTCCTTCACTCACTCTGAGACTATTTAGGTTTTAGAAAAGAGTGTTAGAAGTATAAATAAAAAAATGGCTTTGGCTACAAATATGTCAGTGGTTGCAGAGAAAGATCATGATATAAATGAATTGTGATGGTAGAAATTTTCTCATTGAAAAGTGGATGAGCTTAGTGTTGCCTCAGCATTCTTTGATCTCTTCAGAATAGGTACTGCCTTCAAAGACGTAGACAACAGCTTCTCTATGCCTATTCATTTTTTGTCATTCTCATCTATGTTTTCTCATAGATGAGCTATCCAAATATACTGGAAATCTTCCCCTGATTCTTTGACTATCTAGGGGAAACTTAGTATGTTTTTTTGTTCTCACAACATAAACAGTTCAATTATTTTTCTAGTTTTTTTAAAAAAATATTTATTTATTTTTAGTTTTCAACATTCATTTCCATAAGATTTTCAGTTTCAAATTTTTCCCCATCTCTTCCCGCCCCATACCCCAAGACACTGTGCATTCTGATTACCCTTTCCCCCAATTTCTCCTCCCTTCTATCACACCCCTCATTTCTCTTATCCCCATCTCCTCTATTTTCTTGTACCGCAAGAAAGATTTCCAAACCCCATTACCTGTATTTCTTATTTTCCAGTTGCATGTAAAAACATTTTTTAATATTTGTATTTAAAATTTTGAGTTCCAAATTCTCTCACTTCCTCCCTCCCCACTCATCTCTACTGAGAAGGCAAGCAATTCAATATAGGTTATACTTGTGTAGATATGAAAAAGACTTCCATAAAAGTCAAGTTGTGAAAGACTAACTATATTTCCCTCCATCTTGCCCCCCCCATTTTTCTATTCTCTTTTTTGACCTTATCCCTCCCCCAAAGTATTTACTTTTAATTACCCCCTCTTCCCATTTGCCCTCCCTTCTATCATCCCCCACACCCCATTTATCCCCTTCTCCCCTACTTTCCTGTAGTTTAAGATAGATTTTCATACCAAATTGAGTGCCTATGTTATTCCCTCCTTAAGCCAAATGTGATGAGGGTAGGCTTCACTTTTTTCCTCTCACTTTTTCTAGTTTTTTATACCACTTCTTGACTGAAAGTCATCTTTGGGAATATTCTACAACCTCCAAATGTCTGAAACACACATCTTGCCATTTGCCTTTGACTTCCCTTCAATTTTGATTTTTCCAAGATGATGATGCTCACAGCATTGTAGCCCCACTGGGAGAATACCGGTATCAAAGAGATAAGCTTTTTAGATAGTGAGCAACTCAGACTGCCTCAATGTAGTATGGAGATGACCAAAGGTTCTCAAAGATTATCCAATGGAGATTAAACTCCATCAGGTTCTATCCAGATAGAAAGGTTTCATGTAAAAACCCAATGACAAACTACGTCTGCTCTCTGAGGGTCATCCCAGATAAATGTTGAAAACATTGATCCCCTGGTGACCCACTGAATTAATAAAGTATAAAAATGCTTATTTGATCCATGTATAGTGTTAACATCAGATATGTTGTTTCTGTTAGTTTTATTGAGCATATTCTTGTATTGTCTTTATTTCATATTTTTATTGTTGTCTTGATGAGACAACATGTTGACATCTTATGAATTGTCTGAGGAAGCATTTTTTAAATTAAGTTTTCAGTATTCATTTCCACAAAATTCTGAGTTCCAAATTTTCTCCCCATCTCTCCCCTTCCCCCATCCCAAAGTGCTGAGCATTCTAATTACCCCTGCCACCAATCTGCCCTCCCCTCTACCATCCCTCCCTTCCCTTATCCCCATCTTGTCTTTTGTCTTGTAGGGCAAGATAAATTTCTATACCCCATTGTCTGTATTTCTTGTTTCCCAGTTGTATGCAAGAACGCTACTCAACAATTGTTCCTAAAACTTTGATTCCAACTTCTCCTTCTTCCCTCCTCACCCATCCCCGCTGAGAAAGCAAGCAATTTAATATAGGCTATATCTGTGTAGTTTTGCAAATGACCTCCATAATAGTCGTGTTGTGTAAGACTAACTATATTTCCCTCCCTCCTATCCTGCCCCTCATTGTTTCTACTCTCTCTTTTGATCCTGTCCCTCCCTGAGTGTGGACTTCAAATTGCTCCCTTCTCCCATTGCCCTCTCTTCCATCATCCCCTATCCTGCTTATCCCCTTCTCTCCCACTTTCCTGTAGTATAAGATAAGTTTTCATACCAAAATGAGTGTGCATTTTATTCCTTCCTGTAGTCGAATGTGATGAGAGTAAGCTTCATGCTTTTTCTCTCTCACATCCCCCCTTTTTCCCTCCACTGAAAAGTCTTTTACTTCCCTCTTTTATGAGAGATAATTTACCCCATTCCCTTTCTCCTCCCAATATATTTCTGTCTCACCCCTTAATTTCATTTTTAAGATATGATCCCATACTATTCAACTCACCCTGTGCTCTCTGTCTCTCTGTCTGTGTGTGTGTGTGTGTGTGTGTGTGTGTGTGTGTGTAAAATCCCACCAACTATCCAGATGCTGAAAAAGGTTTCAAGAGTTACAAATATTGTCTTTCCACGTAGGAATGTAAACAGTTTAACTTAAGTTTAATGTCAGTCCCTAATGATTTCTCTTTGCTGTTTACATTTTTATGCTTCTCTCGATTCTTGTGTTTGAAAGTCAAATTTTCCTTTCAGCTCTGGTCTTTTTATCAAGAATGCTTGAAAATCCTCTATTTCATTGAATGACCATTT